>CALNXK010000341.1:322500-325949 GCA_942486035.1 Porites lobata
CATAAGAATTAGTATTTCATTACTCAAAACACTACGCTACTAGAAATAGCAAGGATTTTAAGGCAAGTTTTAGAGTTAGAGAGTAAGGTAATAACAACCTGGAGATCAGGGTTGTCACAGTGGGCTCCTCTTGTTGACCACAATAAATTATTTTGAACAGAACTAGCTTGTCTCCTTAATAACAAGGCTAGTTAAAATATAATTCATTATATCCACTTTTAATATTTTAAAAAGCAAAATAAAAACTGTACAAATGGCACCGAGGATTGGATGCCTGTGCATCCATACTGATCTAAACGGCTTACTTGTTGTTGAAGTCCAAAGTCCTCTTTGCAGATAACACAAGGCTGTGAGGAGTCTTGTCTGGCATTTGACTTTTCCTTCACTTCTTTCCATTCTTTGTCAGATAGTAAAACTTCTGGAGCTTCAACAAGGCCAAGTTTCTGAGCTTTATAATTGTAAAATCGTTAATTAACAACTAGACAATATTTGGTCTGATTTCTCCTGATTTAGAGAGAGCTCTGGAAAAATTGAATGAGATTAAAAGGCGCCTCTCAAAACTCTACAGGAGCCAAAGCTACAACCATTGTATTTAACCAGAAGCTATGATTCTGATTTTACAGATGTATATGGGCCTCAGCAGCCTGATACTCTTCTTATCAATCGAGGGGATGGTTGAAAACTATGCTGTAAGTTTCCTTTTATCCTAAACAGGGTATGGATTTGAAACCCTCAATACCAACTCTTTTGCAAAAACTTGGGTCAATTTTTTATCACCCCCATTCCAAGGGTTGTCCAATACACACGAACTGAGTCAGGTCGATGATTTCAAGTCGACCCGCTACCAGAAGTCAGGTTGTGGATTTAAAGGGAAAAGGGTGGTGATCACCCATCAAGGAAATAGTTGACCCGACTTTCTGGTTGTTGGGTGGCGAGACTTAAACAAATTTGGGTCATACAACCTGTCACCATCCGAACACGATCCATCAAGATTTATATGGGGAGCAGATAAGTGATGTTGACTTCAAGATCGAGTTTTACTTCCGTTTGGCATCTCACGACCTGACTTTCAGTAGACTGGTCGACTTTTGATGACAGACGACTTGACTTAGTTCGCGTGTATTGGACACGAGTGCACATTCAAGACTGAGATACTGCTAACAGAACCAGAGATGCCAACATCAGGAGATCTTAAATCTGTAGACTCATTTGCATTACCCCACCCTCAAAAATATCCACGATAAAACCACTCCTTCGATTCTCTGGTCCATGGTCAAAATAAATCAACCTCATATCCAAACACATTACATATGTCTGTAAACGAGCCCACAAACATGAATAAACTAATACAGACCATCAAAATTGGTTCTACAGGTGTACGAAATACTGTTGGTTTTGTAAATGATGGCCACAAAAACTGTGAGTGCATGAAAGAAATTTTTAGATTTTGAGATAAATATGCACTAAATTAAAAATTGACACACAAAAAAAGCTCAAAGGTTGATTGAGACATTGGGAAATTTGATGAGTTATAAGGGAGACCAGGAGATTGGTGCCATACCCTAGAAACCGCTAGGTAATCTGGAAGAGATATTTGCATAATTAAGATTATAAATTATTATCAGTAAATTATATTGCAAAATGTACGTTGTGGTTCAATTTTATCCATGGTTTAAATTTTGTTTCCTTTTGTTTTTGGGTATGATAATGATTGTATGATAAAGAGAAAAATTTAAACCAAGGATTAAATTGAACCACAACATCTGCATTACACTTGCCTAATGTCAGTGGAGCTGGTTTAGGATCAAGAACATATTCTTTTTTCTGATCTTCATCTTTCCTGCTACATTTTTCTTTTGATGTTAAATTTCTGCTATTTTTCACAGGTAAGCTGTGGTTAATTTTCTGTTTCTTCAGTGGATCATGAAGGGATAGTGAACGAGCCATGTGATCCTGCAAAGCTACAGCAGCAAGAGCCATACTTGACTAGGGAAGAATGAAAAGGTAAAGTAATACAACTTTATTCACAACAAATTTTAAGTTTATTTACTTGATTGCATTCTGTATTTTAACTTAAACTCTTATCACTGAATCATCACTTGGAGGTTAACTGTTACTGACAGATGTCTTTTGAGGCACGATCTACACAACGCATGGCACTGCATCCCGATACACAAGATAATGGAGCTTCTAAACATTCACACTTTTCCTACACATCACAATCATCACTGTCATCATCATTATCATCATCGATGTAATAGTCAGCGTCACTATTTCCATGACAATCATCAATATCCCCATTGGCATCAACACTACTGTCATCTCTGCCATCGAAAACATTACTGGCTATAACTTCAGTGTCAAATGACCATCATCGCTCTTTTTTTTTGTTGTTCCCATTTATTTGGATTACCGTCAAGAGTTCCACATTTTATTTCAAATAAAAGCTTGTAAAATAAATACATACTCCAGTCAGACAGTCTTTATTTTTGCACGCAGAGAATTAATGCTTTGCAGCTTATATTTGGCTTGATAGTGAAGGGTAGCATTACAGAAGAGGACAAATAAGCTTATGCCGAGTTATGGAACCCGAAAATCTCTGAAGGGACTGGGTAACATCTGTAAAGTTTGTTAGTGCCAACTTACCGTGTTCTTTCTAGATTTCCTTTCCGACATTTTTTGCGGCTTCGTATATGCCATGGAAATCAATCTTTTCTCATCTTAGCTAAAACCAGGTAAAACCTAGGAAAATATTAAATTATCTGTCGCGGATTGTTGACAAGGACGCCATCTTTGAAACTTAGATCCAATGCGCACAATCAACAATGAATTACCGCTGTTCATGTGGTAATCACTGATTCATTCAAAGATGGCGGAGCCGGAGACGGCGAGAGGAATGAAGCAGAAAGCGAAACTGTGACTTCCTTTATTTGCCTCCTTCCAGGAATATTTGTCGTCTGACCAGGAAATAAGAGAGGTAGGATGAGAATACTCTGTGCACTTGTGAAGTTAAAGTATCATGTAGAGCCCAAACCGTTTTTTTTTGAAATATCGCGCCACATGTTGCGTTACAACAGTACACGTGTTTCAAAATCTCCTCTCCTAATCCCCCAGGAAGGCCTCGATACTCAAGCTAGTGTTTTAATGTTGGAAGTAGGAAGATGGTGCCTCATGAAGGAACTGATTTACAAACCTTTTGAAAAGTTAGTGCTTAAAACAAAAATCAATCTTGGTGTAGTGTATCGAGAACTGCGAATCGTCAGTCTGACAAGTGAAAAGTTCACGTGACAAGGCTGTCACGCAATCTCATGGGAGCGTTAAAATTAATCGGCAGGTTGGGTCCATCTTCCGGGAAGGTTCAGGTGTTAGAACTTACTTATGTTCATGTCAGCCCAATTTGGCTTAACATGGCAGGTATACAGCTGTACATGTAAAACTAATGGCCTGTT
>CALNXK010000342.1:0-95000 GCA_942486035.1 Porites lobata
TTCACCAGAGACCAGCAATTAAAAGCCATTGCATGACAAGAAATTCAAAAATAGTTTCCAGTCACTTTAACTGACATTCAAAAACTCAATAATCCATGAAGAAAAACAAAAGAAAGATATGCTTAATGAGTGTCTATCTGACAAAGGTATGGCTAAACTTTACATGCAATTTTTTTATAAAAAAAAAAAAACAGACCTAAATATTAGTACAAGATCTATATCAGAGACTTTGAAGCCGTTCAAAAATTTGCAGTCATGTATAATCAGAACATGGAAATATATACACTCAGGCTGGTCTTTTAAACAATACTTAAAGTTTGATTATAGAATGAGGCACATACATTATTATTTTAAAAGGAAAATGTTTATATCTCTCCTAAAATGTTTAAGATATTCACAAAGTACAGGTCACATTCCACAGGTAAGAAGTACATGTCACTGCTCCAAAGATGAATTGCTAAACCACACAGATTCCCCTCTATCTAATAGAGCATTTTGTTAAGAGTTTAGGGCTTGCAAACACTTTTAATGCTATTCATTTGTCTGTATCATGGTGAACTGTACTCTGACAGTGTGGAAAAGTTAGCTGTATTTTAATTAGACCCGCTGTCAGTTTAACTGCACAGTCTTCAGTGTTGATTTTGACAACTGTTTAACACCCATGGAAATATGCCTCTTTTTTCTTTTAGTGCAAAGAATGGGGATTCCTTTTAAGGGAAGTGTTTGGCTGCAACCTGGGCACTGGTGATTATGGCCACATCACCATTGAACATGCCAGCATGCTGTTTAGAAACCACCTCGAGCTTGAGAGAGTATTCAAATCAAGGCTTTAATTGAGGCAGCACACTCATTACAGCGTCAGTTAATGGCTACTTCCCATGACAGGCATGGTCATGCTACATCAAGTTAGTTTTATCTTTTACTTTTTTAGTACTTTATTTTTTTTATATATTATCATACATCTCAACACTACAGTACTTGAAACTAATTTTGTCACCTACTTAACTATTGTTAGAACTAAACTAACAACTCTTCTTATAGAAAGTTTAGGTTAAGTCGAGTTAATGGAAAATCCTTGAACTTTAAATCTTGTTTTGAATATCCTTTAATCTTGAGAGCTTTCATTGTTAGCAAAATAATTTCCTGTTGGAGAACATCCATAGGTATTAAAAATACCTTTAGCATCAGTTTTTCATGGCATACTGCAAACTGTAAACTGCAGTCTGCAGTCACCCATTTGCAGTTTCACTTTGCCTGGATTTTAAACTTTAGGCAGACATTCATTGTTTATCACCAGCTCTAACTAGCACATCAGAGGGTGGTGTAGAAAGCTGCTTTGTGCTTTTAAATGTAAGGCTGAACAATAATATTATAGTTATAGTGGCAAAAACGTTGTTGTAAGTCACCTACTGCTGTAAGCCCTTCCTGCCATTCAAACTTGAACTGCAAACTGCAAACACGACCAGAAGACCACTTGACGTTCTCATATTTGAGACCTGTTTGCAGTGTCCCATGCATGAAAAACCTGATGCTAAAGGTCTTTATTGAAATTTTAAATGCCAATTTACATTTAGTATTGAAGTCATTAAAGTTCAAGGCACACCATATTAGTAAAATATCAGTTTTTGGGAGCTACACTGTACATGTTCTTGAATATTATGTATCTTATTGTGTGAAAACTAGAATCCATTGGGGAAAAAGGCAAAGTCTGGTTTAATCACATGTTCTTGTTGGTATTGAAGTTGTTGGCACTTTTGAATAATCAACTTTATTTCATTCTATTAAGTCCAACAGATTTTGCAACATTTCTTTTGTGAAAAGTTACTGTTCCTGCGGCTTTGCTTCAGAATGGCTATAGAGAGCATGGAAAATGGTGATTATCTTCTAAAATGTTTGCCAGCTAGAAACATTATATAATGGAACTTCTTTTTATGTCAGTCCCTTAGATGTGTAGTCAAATGTATTCTCCCTTGTTGAGACAACGTTATCTAAAAAACTGGGAGTTGTGTATTCCCATAAAAAACATACACTATATATTCAATGACAACATTACTATGCACTTCATCTTTTTCTACCTGGAATGGGGTGAGATAACATTAATATGTTGTCATTCTTCCTCTTGAGCAGTAGAAAACTAACCACATAAAAACTTGCAGTAAGCTTTATAGAGCTTATTGAACGCAGTCTTTTAAAATCCTTTTTGTTGACATTGTTGTTTTAACTGTGACTGGTTCCCTTATTCTGCCAATGCCAATGTTTTTTTTTGTATGTCAGGTAAACCATTCCATTTTAGAGGCTGCGGTTGGTCCAGAAAAAAAGAAGTGTCATGGTCAAAAGATGACATGGCCTGGATTTTCACCATGAATGACTTGTTCAAGAAAATGTTTGGCAAGGATGCTCTTTCTTATGAATTTGACAAAGGTTTAAAATGAGTGGTAATATCACCCGACTGTTTACCTATCTATCAATATGATCATGAATTGGGGGGGCAGCTCTTTCCTACAGTTGTGACCAGTTTTACTTCCTTCCTGGAACAGCCACAAAGTCCACAAGCCATTCCAGCTAGCAGCCCAGGTTCCAGCAACACTGGCCAGTCAGCAGCTCTTCCACAAGCCTCTCATCAAGCCCCGCCACTAGCCCTTCAAATTCCAGTTGCATCCCTTCGTCCCGTGTCACAGTGGATACTAAAACTGCCTTTGTTCGTCAACCATCAGAACCTTTGTTTATTCATGATTTACCAATTTGTGCTGCAAATGATTGTTCCAGAGGCCAACTTGCTACCCTTGATCTTCCGCCTGTAATTCAAATTCCAGATGATGACATCGAGCTGGTTGTTGATCCTGGGTGTCTTAACAATCCTCTGCAGTCCCCAGTCAGGCCTTCAGAATCAGTGATGATGAGGATTCGACACTGCAGTCAAGTTTGGAGATCTTGGGGTGTTTGACAGCAGAGCTCTAGACATTTGGATGAAAGCATCAAAAGCTTCCTCCATTAAGTTTAGAGTCCAAGAAGAGGAAAATTGAATGAAAACTACAAGCACCACGTTAACCCCTCACCAGATTAATGAAATTAGGGCTTTGCTTTTGGACAGTGAACCTGAAGAAGAAATCTTTAGAATTGGTGATGTGATGGTTGATGCTGAAGACCTTTCAACCTGAGTTGTTTCAAAGCTTTCAATAAGATACTTTTTATTAGTGTGATGAAAATGCTTTTGACAATATTATTGTAAGGGTTTCCTCTCCCTCTTAAGGTTTACAGGCGCGCGCGTTCAAACTGCTGAATAAATTTTTTGAAAGGGAGGTGATGGAACCCAGTTTCCTCTCCCTCTTTTTTGCTGAATTAATTTTTTTGAAAGGTTTCAATATAAAGATAGTTGTCATAAGAATGAAAACTCTTTTGACAATATTATTGTAAGGGTTTCTTTTCCCTCTTAAGGTTTACAGGCGGCACGCCCAAACTGCGGAGGTTATGGAACCCAGTTTTCGCTGAATTAATTTTTTCAAAGGTTTCAATAAGATAGTTGTTATAAGAATGAACATGCTTTTGACAATTATTATTGTAATAGTTTCCTCTCCCTCTTAAGTTTTACAGGTGGCACGCCCAAACTGCGGAGGTGATGGAACCCAGTTTTTGCTGAATTAATTTTTTCAAAGCTTTTTCAAGATAGTTATAAGAATGAACAACTTTTGACAATTATTATTGTAAGGGTTTCCTCTCCCTCTTAAGGTTTACAGGCATTACGCCCAAAAGAGGTGATGGAACCCAGTTTTTGCTGAATTAATTTTTTCAAAGCTTTCAATAAGATAGTTATAAGAATGGAAACTCTTTTGACAGTATTATTGTAACAGTTTCCTTTCCCTCTTTTTACAGACAGTACGCCCAAACTGCGGAGGTGATGGAACCAAGTTTTCACTGAATTAATTGTTTTAAAGCTTTCAATAAGATGCTTATGATAGGAAGAATGAGATTGAATTCTAACTTTTTTTCAATTTTACCAAGGGCAACACCTTCACATAAGTTATTGTCTCAAAAGTAATGTTGTTTGCTCTTTTTTAAGTTTTTAGGCAAAAGACATGGCATTGATGTCCAGCTAAAATTCCAACAAAAAACCAAATGAAAAAAAAAAAAAAATCCTGCAGGTCATTATACCAGGAGTTTGACATTGCACTGACTGCAGGTGACAAAAACAAACGGCTCTTTTAGGAGCCACCATATGTATTAAAAGAAAATGACCAATCACAGAGTAGACCAGTCAGTGTTCATTAAACTGTATCATTTTAATCTTTATGCCCTACTTTCAGCAAAGATTGAACAGATTTAAAAGCTGTTTTGTTGAGCACAAACTGATTTTTTGCTGTTAAAAGCAGCTACTGATTTGTCAGCTAACATTAACTTACTACAAATTAAACACAAAATCACTGAAATACATATAAAATTCATATAGGGTTTTCAATTTCCTGTAACAGGTAAAAACAATATTTAGTAGATTTAAATAGCATGTCTGTTTAGTTAGTGTCTAATTATACGGTAAAATTTGCTTTTGTGGTTTTACTAAAGTTGCATGAAGAAGTTGCATTGTTTTGGTATAAAAAATTGGTGTTCTATTTTCAACAATGACTACACCTTTCCATAGATACTATTGTCTTTCAAGGGTAGTGTTTTATGCTCTTTTCAACTTACACTTTAGTGAATAATATGATATCTATGTCAAGCTTACATTTCAAAGAGGCAGAGAAGAATAAAAAGCAAAATTAACCTCTGTAGCGGTCAAACAAGGAAGTTTGACAATTAACACTGCTCTTTGCAGGTAAAAAATGGAAGAGAAACAACTTCCCAGATATTTCAGGGAAGTGAAGTCCACTTTAAAGCCATTGCCTGAATGTTTGATCAATATTGAATAGACTGCAAAAAAAACTGTTCATAAAAAGAAGTTTCAAACAGTTACTTTTTTAATATAGAATCTTATTGAAAGTTTTCCATTCCTTGTGGTGGAGTATAGATCTGGCCACCAGATTACCTCTACCTCCCTAGTGGTCCGTCCTTGTCTTGGACCCACCTCCAAACTTGCTTTGGCTGTTAGACGTTTGGTTAATAGATCCCCTGACGACTCCTCATTTCTGACAGTGCTCCAAAAACCACGGTTCTTGGCAGCCTGGAGCTCCTCCTGAGGGCTAAGGTCAGATCTTTTCTCCACTTTCTGTAGGTCACTGTACCAGGCCGTATCATTTAGTTTATGGAGGGTTTGTTCATGCAATGCATCAGTAAATGAAGTGAGGCTATACACTTTATAGGAAACTCGCCTTGTTGATGGGCAGTAAAATGGAGGCTTCTTATGAGGTACCTGCCTCATGCTATGCATCCTGCATCCCATTTGAGAAGCTAAGTGCCCAAAGTACCTTTCAGGAACTTGTGGGAATTGTAAAGTCACCCAACCACCTAGAAATGAAAGTAGACAAAACCAGCTACAATTAAATTGGGTCTTCAGCACAGTTTTTTGACAGGAGAAGTGTAAGTTTAAGCTTTCTGAGATCATCTGACATTCTAAGTAAAATAGAGATTTTATTCATTCATTCGCACACAGTCGTTCTGTTTCGTCGCGCAACGCTCTTCTCCCTTTAATAGCCGGGATCATTGTGTGACGAGCGAAACTCGAGTAACGCGCGCTCGTACCAGTGAGAGAATCGGCTAAATGACGCGCAAAGTACTTTGCTACTAAACTGAGAAGCTAAATGCTAAAGAAAATAGCAAAGTTTGAGGGTAAAGACTGTACGCACAACTGAAAGGATGATTGGGTAGTACCTTAGGTGGCTTTTAACGAGGAATATTCAAGTGCGTAGATCTAAATTAAAAGCGATGCTAAATGCTTAGGTGGTATAAGGCTTTGTGCCGTTTAAATTCGCCACTTACCACGTAAACGAGGATCAAGGGAAGCGTATATCTGCTCCGTAAGCCCAGCCAGCCACGATAAATATCCTATTTTAAAATATTGCGATCTCCGGTTAAGAAATCCAATGTCGGGCACTGAAGCCTCGTTCTCCTCGTTGTCCAAAAACACCACATCTAAAGCTCGATCACCTTCCACCGTGTGTTTTCGTTCCGCGTGCTTTTGAATTGCACTAAAAGTTTTAAACTTTCCAGTTCATAAACAACATTTCTGTGAAAACGTAAAGCGCAGATCCATGTCGTTGTCAGCTATAACGGATTCGTTAATATCTCACCGTCGATTTTCCTGTAGCAAACTACAAAATTTGGCAAGTAACATTCCTTGTCAATCACATAGGTTATGAGAATAAAGGACGTGATCACACAGCGCTTGATATAAAATAACTTCTCCTAACCATTTAAGAGGGAAATGTGTGAGGACAGGAAAAAGGAATTTACTTTTGATATGTGGGTTAAGTACGGGTGTTCTTGAAACAATGGATTCTGTTTAGAGACAATTCTCACGTACCACGTGCTACCTTCCGTAATGGAAGTCTTTTTCCGTGAATGAAAACATGGACTCACACGAGCGAGAGGAGTTATGCAAAAAAGGAGAGCGAGTATTCCGAGTAAGGGATGGAAAGTATCGTTCAAGAGCGCATTCAAAAAGAGAGAAAAGAAAGCAAAATAAGGCATGGCAGAGGAGAAAACGGGAGGAAGGATTGAAGAATGAGAACTTTCGTGTACCAGAAAGAGAGGAGTTGCCACAAGAGGAGAAATATGATGAAAAGACTCGTGGACCAGAACTACAGAAGATGCCAGAAGAGGGAGAGGAGAGTGAAAAGGTTCGCGAATCAGAAAGTGAGAAGGTGGCAGAACCACTGCCCACAAACAAGAAACGGATCGAGGCCAACAAACTATCTCCAGAGGCAAATACTTTTTCCAGAGGCAAGGTCATGGTCAATTTATGACATTCGAAGTGAAAACAGAAAGGTCATACCGAAGAGAAATACGTGCCTGCCGCAAAAATTTCACGGAAACAAATCGAAGTTAGCTCCAGAAAAAATAGCATCGGTAAGAACGCAGATGCTCTTGCGTTTAAGGAGATCAATAGGTCTTTGGTGAAAGTGGATAAAAGCCAAAAAATTGGAAACGGAACCTTCGGGAACTGCTACATCGCCCTATACCGCAATGAATACCGCGTTGTTGCTAAAGAAATGAAAATAATTGAATCCCCAAAGGAGACAAGAGAGGAAGTGTGGCGAGAAGCATCGGCAATCACTGGAATCGGAGACCACTGGGGAACCCCTCTTCTGTCTGGTGTTTCCACAGATCGGGCACCATTTTATCTGGTTCTCCAGTTCCACGCTCTGCGTAGTGAAAGCGTAACACTTTTTAAGGCCGCTTCGGAAAAAGTTATTCAAGATGTTGCCATGTGCGCAAATATCTTAAAGCAAACATGCGAAATACTAATGTTCATCCATGAAAGAGGTTTCTTGCACAACGATCTGAAGAGAAATAATGTTGTCATTGACGGATCGGAAAACAAGCCCGTAATTATCGATTTTGGAAAAAGCTGCAAGAATGTTAAAGCCAGGTTACGTAAACCCAAGGTGAACATTGAGAAATCGATGAACAAATTTCCGCACATCGCACCGGAAATACATCGCGGTGAAAGGCAGTCCATCGCTAACGACGTGTTTTCATTTGACTATCTGGTCACTCGTTTATTTAAAGACGCTAAGCTAGAAATTCCACCAGTCCTGAAGGAAGTGGCTAAGAAATGCCAGAGGTCAATCCCAGAAAACGCCCTGAACTGGTCGACTTTTTCACCATCCTGACTAAATTATCATAAATGATTTTACTGTGCGCTCGATTGACCGTGTTCAGGAATAAGTTGTCCGATGTCTTTCAACCTTTTGTAATACGTCAATTGGAATAAGACTTACTGAAAAAACGCTGAAAATCACTAATTATTGGCTTTCATTTACAATCCAGAATGCGTTGAGAATTTATACTTGAGGCCAATGTTTCATCTAAGTGGTGCATAATTTTCGGTCGAAGAGATTTTTTCAAATTTCTGCGTGTCATTATTCCGGAATTCGATCAATCGAACGCTTTCTTATTGAGGTGGTCAAACGGGCATCTTTTTTTCTTTCACAAGCCTCATCATGATCGCACTAAAAATCTACTTTCTTGAATACAAGGAGAAACCACCTTTCAAATCATTGCGGAAACTTAATGAACGTCGAAAATGGGTTACTCGATTAAAATTAAGCCTTGAAAGAAATTTCTTTCGCCGTCTAGTTGGGCCATTTTTAGTAGGTTGGCCTTATAACTTCCCCTGTGCAAGGAGGGAAACTTCTCGTGCATCCTTCTTTTGTACTTTTTAGGAACTGTGTAACTTATGTAAATATATGATACATGTAACAATAATGAGCGGGGGAGGCGGGGGGGGTGGGGTTGGAGGGGTGGGCAGTTTAGTGGCAGCTAGTCTAGTCATCATCATCATCATCACTTTTATTTATACACGGTAAGAACAATCCGGCTAAATATACAATATCCCAAAAAAGTTTAAAAGCTATAGAATTATCGGCAATAGCATTTACAAAGATGAATGTTGAAATAACTAACTAAATAAAATTAATTTATAAAATTAAAGCCTGTTTTCCATGAATGCCATGTTCGAGCTAGAAGTTAACAGTTTCCGAAAGACAGTCAAAGATTTTGTTTGTCTTACATCAGTGGACAAATTGTTCCACAGAACAGCCCCGCTGTAGCAGAAGCTATTTCTATAGTAATTGGTTCATGGCAAGGGAACAGCAAGCTTGTTTTCAGAATCTCTAAGGTTATAAGAATTAAATAAATAGCTGCGTACAATAAATTTTGAAGACATGTAATTAGGTGCAAGGCGATTCAAAGATTTAAACACCATCACAGCCTCCCTTGACGACCATGAACAAAGTTTCTTCTGAATTCTCCTCGTTGAAAGGTAATTTTTAAGTGCACAAATTGTTCATGCGCGATCCATATTTGTAACCGTACATTAAGGTTAGATTTTTGTACCTTAATTGTTATTTCCACCATTGTGTCCTTGTCTTTTAGAAATTATTTAAGCACGATGAGTGGACCCTTTTAGGGTTAACGCAGAGGCACCTTAAAAACTACAACACCAGTAGCATAATACACGGGATGGTGACTTTTTAAAAGTAGACAATGCACGATCAAGGAAAGATTTCCAAGACCTAACTACGTAATAAGTAGAGTGGTACGGAGCCAGAAAAACAAAGTCAACTGTGTTTTGTAAGTTGACACTTACGCGAATTGCTTAGTTCCAGGATATCCCCTCCATAATTAAAGTTTAAAAAGTTTGCCGTTCTGTAAAACGTCTTTGCGAGCGTATTTTTTCGTTGTGCGACAAAAACTGCGAGAAAACCTCAGTTTTTGTTCCATGTCGTTCCGACGCTTAAAGGTCAGTAAGTCATAAATTCTTTTCTCATTTGGAAAAGATATACCTTTACATGTTTTATAGCAAAAATTATAGTTCAAGATCTGAAATAATAGCAATTGCTTATTGATGCATTATAGAAACCGCGCTGAAAAGACCTGAAGCACGTACATTAGAGCATTTCCTCTTTCATTTCGAAAAGTTCACTTCTTCCTGGAAGTCGCAAGCTCTTAGTGTAGTTAAAAGATGACACCATAGTTTAAGGATAACTATATGAGTTCAGAAAACAACAGTATCGGTGCCCATGTTTATTAGGTTTATGTACTAAGGGAGTGGAGAGTAGGAGTGAAGGGAGGTGTCGGCCCAAATCATCTCCATCTCTGTATTCTATTTTCGACTCACACCCTGTCTCTATGTTACAGTTACAACAACAATCAACCCCTGCTTCCCCTCAACCTAATCAGTCTGACATGACGGGAGTAGAAATACCTAAGGAACTGGTATCATTTTTACGATTTATTAAGACTTTACTTTAGTTACTCTTATTCACTGATATAGATCTTGATTTTCCCCTTGTTCTTAGTAATGAAATTGACCTATTTACCAGGATATCCAGTAAATTCTCCTTTGAGATAAGATACCGATATGCCAAACTACTTAAGTCAGTCCAATAAGTTATCCTTTTTTGCATGGCACATCAATGGACTTTCTTCAAAATCATTAGGTAATAAATTACGGGATCCTGATTGTTTACGAATGATTAACAATTTTGATTTCATAGTTCTCTCCGAGACATGGAAATCAGTAAGTATTGACCTTGAAGGCTTCAACATTGTGAGTACAAGTACTTTAAAAAACAGAAAATGTGGTCGGAGCTCAGGTGGCCTAGCTTTGATTTTTAAATCAAACTTTAATGATTGGATTTCAGTGGAAAAAGAATCTCCGAATTTTCTATGGTTTAAGATTGCCAAAGAATATACAAAAACCGAAAAAAAGATATCTATGTATGTGGCACATATATCCCACCTCAAAATTCCATTTACTTTTATCCTGAACTATTTGAAGAACTTGAAAACGATATTGAGAAATTCTCGGCTTTTGGATCAATTCTTCTCGTGGGTGATTTCAACTCTAGAACAGGCAAATACTCAGAAAATGTCTGTCAAGAGGGCAACACCATTATAACAAACGATCAATCTGAATTCTCCTTATGCGCCCTTCAGCGACACAGCTTTGATAACGAATTAAATAACCACGGTAAACGGCTTTTAGAAATATGTAGGAGTGCAGATCTAACGATTATGAATGGTAGATCCCGTGGCGATTCGCTGGGAAGGCCAACATTTCATGGTAAATTAGGAGTTAGTGTTGTTGACTATGCAATATGCGACCAAGACTTATTCCACTCTATCGCGAATTTTGTTGTCAAAGAGCCGTCGAGTTTATCAGATCACAGTCCAATAATGACATGGCTTAACATTACTAAGGTAAATACCCACTTAGCTACAGAAAATACCAATGATACATTAATTCGTTTACCCAAACAGTTTATATGGGAAAATGATTCATCACAAAAATTTAAAACAGCACTGCAAACAAGAGACATACAGAGAATGATACATGATTTTCTTGTTGACAGTAGGCCAGACAAACACATTAACTCTTCTCTCGATGCAGTAGAAAGGATTCTTTTTACAACCGCAAAACATTGTTTGAAAATTAAGAACGTTAAAAGACGATATACTAGATTATCTTCTGTTTCGTCTAACAAAAAATGGTTTGATAAAGAATGTCGTCTTAAGAGACACGAATTGAGGAAACTTGCTAATCTAAAACACAGAGATCCTCTCAATATTACGCTTAGGGAAAACTATCACACTGTCTTAAAACAGTACAAAAACGTTCTGAAACAGAAGAGAAAAGAATACTATCATACTAAGATTTCGGAACTGGAAGACATGATAGATAACTCAAACAGCCGAAATTTTTGGAACTGCTTGAAATCTATGGATGATTCTATGAAGGAAACTAGTACCCCGCCAATCTCAGAAGAAAGTTGGTTGTCTCACTTCCAGTCACTACACTCAAACGAGCCTCTTAATTCACACCAAGAAGCCATTATCGATGAGTTAACAAGATTAGAAGACGCAACAACACAATCGCATGCCTTGGACTACCTAATAACTGAACTCGAAATACGCACAGCGGCTAACAAACTCAAAAACAACAAATCTTCGTATTCAGATAGAATAAAAAATGAAATGATCAAATCCAGCTTAAATGAACTAATGCCTATTTATTTGAAGTTATTTAACGCTGTTCTGACGTCAGGCACTATGCCTCAAACATGGTGCGGTGGCCTTATAACACCAATTTTTAAAAGTGGGGCTAAAAGTGATCCCTCAAATTATCGAGGAATTTGTATTTCTAGTTGTCTTGGGAAACTATTTTGCTCAATTTTCAATCAAAGACTTCTCAAGCACATTCAGTCGCGTGACATACTTCATAAATCTCAAATAGGTTTCTTAGCAAATAATCGAACCGCTGACCATGTTCTTACACTACGAACATTAATTGACAAATACGTTAACTGTCACAAAACGAAAGTATACGCATGTTTTGTGGACTTTAGAAAAGCATTTGATTCGGTGTGGCACGATGGACTCTTATACAAGCTGTTACAAATAAATGTCCGAGGAAACTTCTATAAAGTCATAAAAGTTTATACTCAAACTCTACCTGTTCTATTAGGATTGAAAATAACCAAAAACAACCTTTTCAATACACAAACAGGCTGCATTTTAAGCCCCTTCTCTTTCAATACACATTCAACAATGTTTTATCTGATCCGTTTTCACCAAATGGCACCAAACTCAATGACGTAATGAAATAGGACAAAATTGCCTAAACAAATTGTCTTCATATTGCAACTCCTGGATGCTTAAAATCAACCCCAAGAAAACCAAAATAATGGGATTATGTTTTTCATAGGCAATGTAATGATAGACATCTCTTAGGGTCTCCCGGAAATTTTACACTCTCACTTGAACATCTTCGACAAAAAGCCCTTCATGCTCTGTTCAGTCTAAGACGCCACACTGATTTTAGTAAACTGAAACCCTCCCTTGCAAATAAAAATTTTGATACAATGATCTCATCAAGTTTAAGTTACAATAGTGAAGTTTGGGGTGCCTTTGTGAAATCAGATTTTAAGTCATGGGATAACTCCGGAATCGAAAAAACTCATTTACACTTCTGTAAACGATATTTAGAAGTCCATAACAAGTCATCCAATGTTGCATGCAGATCTGAACTTGGCAGATTCCCTCTGATCATTGACATAAATAACAAGATACTTAATTACTTAAACTATCTCCAAGAAAAAGATGAAAATTCTATAGTTAAACAATCTTTAAAAATATCTGTTGACCTTTATCATAGTGGTCAAAATAGTTTTTACTCCAGTCTTAAGAAGATGAATGACTACTATGATTTCCCAGGCTTTAATTGTAATTAACTGAATAAATGGAAAATTAAGCAATATGTAGATCTTATACAAAAGAAATATATCACTTACTGGAATCATACCCTTCAACATTCACAAAAACTTAACTTTTATTATAAAATCAAAACGAATTATAGCCATTCTGTCTACCTAGATTTAACAAGAAAGAACCCTTCTAGGAAAACATTAGTGAAACTGAGAATAAGCAGTCACAAACTTAGGATTGAGACAGGTAGATACGACAATCTACCACGTGACGAAAGGTTATGCAATCTCTGCAATTGTAACAAACTTGAAGATGAAACTCACTTTTTATTAGATTGTCCAAGTTTTTCTTCGATAAGAGATATGTTCTTCTCTAAACTAGAACCTTAGATACCGTCTCTGCGACTACAATCACATGAGTCCTTATTATCACATCTGATGAATTCTACTGACTATTTTATTAACATCCAATTAATTTCATTTATATCAACTTGCTTTGAATTGAGAGACAAACTTATCTCCGGAATAATTAATCCTACTGATGGTTAGAAATAAACAATGATTAATAAGTTTCAAATTATTTTAAATATTTAATTTACAAGGAATCAATGAGTAATTTCAAGTAGCTTTTGCAATACTGTAATACTTTGTTATGGTCATGCAAATAAAGCTTATTGTTGTTGTTGTTGTATATTAAGTATCACTGTTCAAATCCATCATGCTTCGCGGCCCGCTAGTCCCGTTTCATTTTCCTTTTGGTGCGGTTCTGTGGTAATTTTCCGGTAGGTGCAGCTTAGTGAGGACACAAAGTTCAATGACTATATAGTGGTTCAATAACCATAGCAACAGGTGAAAAAACCGCATAGTCGCCTTTTATTATAGGTAATTATTATTATCCTTATTATTAGTCATACCAATTTCATTTTTATGTTATATTAAGACACTGCTCCCCCAACACAGCCAGGCTTCTAGTTTGACCTTTTTGCTCCAGTGCTAGTAATCTGCCAACAACGTTTCAGTAGAAATATGCCTCTGCTTTTCTATGCTTATGGTTAGTCTTGTTTCTTTAAGTCCTGTTATACAAATGTCTCCACTGTTTATAGCCTTGTCATTGTTATAATATGTTTAAAAATAGGCAAGTGGGTGCCCCTCAGACTTAGATTTTAAGGTTAACAATGTATTGTGTGATTTAATTTGATAGAGTGCTCCGACTCCATTTTCTTTCTTTTAGGAATTATTTTTTATCTTATATTTAAGGATAGTTGGAAAGGGATATTTTTAAATATTATTGATTGATTTAAATGTAGGTGCTTCCTTATTTAGAAATTCATAGATGATGATGTGAAAAATTATACGGTGCATGATGCAGGGAGTGCTGCTTAGAGAAAGAATGCTACTTTGACCTAGTCAAGAGTAGTAGATTGCAACATGAAGAAAGTCAGTTAAAGAACTGGAGGCTGATGAAGATGGCTAGGATGATATGGAGCGACATGAGACTATACACAATAGGAAAAATCTCTGAAGAATATATTTTTTCTTTTTTCATAGACTGTATATAAACATTTTTTAAAAAACAGGTTGTAACTGCTTTGTACTCTTTTCTGTTTAATAAAGATGTTATTTTTTATTACATTTTCTTAAAACTTTTCCTTTTCATTGAAAGTATATGTATACAAATTATTAACAAATTTTATCTGTGTTTTACTTTTATTTGCCTGGATGGTTTTCATGCTACTCATTAGCTCCAGCCAAATTATGGTTGACCAAGCGGTCTAGCTGCCCAGCCACAATAAGTTATTGCTGAGTAGCCACCCGCTTGGCTTCGATGACTGCATCTTTAATTTGTTGGGCCTTCTCTTTGAAGTGTTTCAGTAAACAAGAGAAAAAAAACTTAATTTGTTTCCACTTTTCAACACACAATTACATTTATATGGCCATTCACAAAAATAGTTTCGGATAACGACCTCTTCAGTTCATCGTCACAGTATTCAAAATAACATAAACTACTTAGCAACGCATGAAAAATAACCTCAAGTAGTAATGAGGCTATTGGGTTACAACAGTCCTTCGGATGCAGAAGTAGTTCCATTTACTTTTTGAGTTCATTAGATTATCTTCCCTGATTTTATTACTAATCAGAACAGACTTTGTGATTTGTCTTAACATCGGGTCGAAACCTGCTCTTCTCTTTGTATCTTACATCTTCTTTCTTGCATTTCTATTGCAGCCGGAGCACCTTTAATTTCTGTTTCATACTCTGGGGACAACTGTAAAATGCAGGACCCCAACCATTTTATATATCTACTACTATTAACTTTTCTTGGTCTCTAAGATAATGAGATATAATGAACTCATCAGTGCCTTGAGTTAACAAAATGTTGAAAGCCTTGTCTCATCAGGAGCTCAGAAGGCAATCAAGGAAATAGGCCAAGGGAGGGGAGGTCAAAAGCAGGAAATATATAGCCACAGGAAGAATTGGCGGGCTTCGAAGACAGAGGCCGCCTATTTCCACACGTTTCGGTGCCATTATTCTGGGAACAGGTCTGAAATATGTTACATCGAACTATATGGGACGCGCCGTCCGCCAGTTTGAAAAAGGAGTTAGTTTTAGACTAGGAACAGGAGAATTACTTTCTCACTGCCATTTTTAAAAAAGGCTTCTGATCGCCTTGCGCTCCAAAAACTGGCCACAGCCGTCCTGTTGAATCTCGCTCCCAAAATCAGGCTTCGTGTCCATTGAAAATTAACTCAGGGTTGGGACCTAAGCCGGTTCAAAACTAGAAGAGTATTTTAGTTAGGATTGAAAAGGTCTGACTTTCCGCGAAAAATACATACGCACAGGGGGAAACGAACATGTTGCGATCTAGCACCTCTCCTATATAGCTTAATCATTCTTTACATTTCTGTGTCAACATTCTACTCATTCTCTAGATTTGGCCCAGCTTTCTCACGTAAAAATATTAAAATGTTAAATTACAAGGATATATTTTTCTCACGAGGTTAATAACATAGGAACTTAACGTGCTATTCAGCTCTAGAACATTTGTTATGTCTGGCAGCTCAAAGTTCACGGGAATCGTCGGGGCCAAGCAAATGATCGTACCGTTGAACAAGGCACTGTCCTTAAAGGGTTTAGAAATAAATCACGCTTTACAAAGCGAAGAGGACTTTATCGAAGGTTACCGATCTACGAAAAAGCGAATCGAATTCATGGAGTCATATAGCGGTTTACATGCAAGGCATTACTGAGCACACGCTAGCGTCATATCATAATAAAGTCGCAGCGATATAAATTTCTTTACAGGAGAACGGGCGTTTTCGCCGAGAAACTGATCAAACATTTCAATTCTTACCCCAGAGTAGTCGGGGTTTTTTTAACTTCCTTTCGCTAAAAATGACAAATCCAGCATCCTTCCTAATATCCACCACGCATTCTGATCTATTCTCACAACGCCCAAATATAAACAATTTCCGAGAAAAAGAAACGACGAGGAGGTGAAATGCCAGATCCTCGCCAAGGCAACGTATCCCAGTCAAAACAAAGCAGGCGTTGTGGGGAACCGAGTGATTTTATGTACTTTAAAAGCACGTAAACACAATTATTCTGGCGCGAAATCAAGAATATCTTGCAATGTATGCTGAAATTTAATACATTGAAAAGTCTCGCCGTGACACAGAAATATTAGCACTTTCAAGGAGCGTGAAACATTAAATGGGACAAAGTGCCCACAAAGCTTATAACTCTGCATGGTACTGTACTTCCAGTAAAACCCCTCTTCGTCCTATCATATCCCTGTTTTTTTTTAAAGAGTTTATCAGTGGTTCACCTTAATTTTTCCGGGGATCAGATGTTATAGTATCTCTTATTTGCTAGGAAGGTTTAAGGGTTCTAATCTCTAGTAATAAACTACTTAGGAAGTAACTCGTCCTTCATTCGATAAAATAAAAAAACGGTCACTTCATTTGAAGAAAACAGTTTTCTTGGGACGGGAGCTTTATTGCTGCCATCTGAAAATAGCTACAATCCTGGACAAAAGTCCTTAGGACAGTACTGCAATATTCATATTCCTCTGTCATTTCTCGGTTCCCTCTAAACAGTGCATCCTTTTCGAAATTTTCTTGCAGTTCTCCCTCCCCACACCCTATACAAAGTTGAAACTCGGAAAAAATTCTGGATACACTCGTTCAACATTAATTGTTTGTGGGGTGAGGGGAGGGGTTGGACCTGTGTGCATTGGAAAACGCCCGAGGAACGCGAAAGTGTCCCAAGACTTCTGTCCATAATTGTCTGAAAAGGAGGTGGGAAGAAAAAAGGCAATTTTGAGTGTTTTTCAAGCCTGTAAAATTGTTTTTTCGGGATTCTGATGGAAGATCGTGAACGTGTTTTAAGAATTCGCTCGAAACGAATGATATACACCAGAAATTGTAGACTGATCTCATAGCGCGTGCTTTGTTCCAAAGGATAACATATCTTTAAACAAGACTCACGTCCGAAAACGGTTAAGGGAAGCAAAGAGTTACTAACATTAAGGTGTACACAGTAAGAATTTCGGCAAGCCAAAGAGCTAGAGTCGTGGATATACGGCAAATCAAGAGAGGTCATTTACCTGGTAAATAACTTGCTCGGAGATGTCACCATTACAGTCGCCAGTACTCAATGTAAGTACGAATGTCAAAAATCCAGAAGGCCGTACGTTGGTAGAGAAAATAGCAACGTTTTCCAAAAGATAGAACGGCCGTGAAAAAATATTAAGCGATGTGAATAGCCATACGACAGGGCTATAAATGCAATTGTGATGCAAGAAAAAAGCGGTTGTTTCATAATACGCCTGGTTCGTGGCAAAACAGTTTTTCGCTGACTTCTAGAGAATTGTACCGGATCATTTTTTGTTTGAACAAGTTGCTAATATTTGCATGCGTTTATTTGCTAACAAAAATTACGTTGCGTATTATTTGTCACGAACTAAGTAAACAACCAAGTGAGTTTACTTTGAACTGATTTGCATAGCTGGACGGTACGCACCAACAGTACTCACTCTAAAACCTGAATAATGTGTGCTTTTTCTATAGAATCTTAACATCTTAGGGATGGTGAGAGAAAATTTATCTGTAGATGCATCCTTTGACGCTTTTATTTACAGCGAAAACGCAATTTTTAGCTCTTTAGTCACAGTACTCACTTTAAAATGGAGAGAAAGAAGAATAAGGTAATTTTTCCTTACTGAATCAAGTGAGTACTGTTGTATTCACTTTACGGAATGGCCTTTTTGACGCATATTATTTCAAATGCGATTACTTTTTGCTTAAAATATACCTTAGCCGTATTTCCTTAATGCATTTGTAGCGAATATTGATAATACGCTGTGCTTTTGCGACCGAGTACTGTGCGCGATGCTCGAAACATCGTACCTGACCAACTTCCGCTGTACTGGGCTCCAGTTTAGGGGAATGGGCCCGATATGGCTAATCAGGGAATTGCCTTGTAAAAACTTGCAATGTTGAGGAAATAGTTTCAAAGGTTATTATTATTGCATGTGATCATCTACTTGTCTCCAAAATGCCTAAAACGCGTAGAAAAAGTGAAGAAAACAGACTTTTTCAAAAAACAAGGATTCAGACAATCCTGGACAAAAGTCCTTGGGATAGTACTGCAATATTCATATTTTTCTGTTATTTCTCGGTTCCCTCTTTAAACAGTGCAGCGTTTTCGAAATTTTCTTGCAGTTCTCCCTCCCCCCACCCTATACAAAGTTGAAACTCGGTAAAAAGTTCTGGATACACGCGTCCAACATTGTTTGTGGGGTGAGGGAAGGGGTTGGACCTGTGTGAATTGGAAAACGCCCCAGAAATGCAAAAGTGTCCCAAGACTTTTGTCCATGATTGTAGGCCTTACTATGGGATCTGTGCCCTTTTCGTTGTATCTGCTCCTGGTAAGCTCTATATATAGATCGAACGCACATGGAAGCCTGCCACCAGATGTCCCGCCTGCTCTTATTTAAACGACAGTGACACAAACTTTTGCAAAGCCTGCTGTAAACCTAAGTCGCGTGAGCCAACGCAAGGGGCCCATTGAAATGCAGACATGCCTCTGATCAACTTTTAAGAGCGGATGTCAGTAAATATCGACCAGAGGTCTACAAAAGTGAAAAATCGAAAATTCTCAAAAAAATTCACAAAGTAGCACTAGGTAAGCTATTAACATAAATGTAATTTTTACTTCGATCCGATAATTATTTTCCACGTACGGGGGGGTTATTGGTTTCGCGGCTCTCGGACCGGGTTTTCCAGGCCTGAGACCATGTGTCGCAAAAAAATCGTTCTAAAATTCAAATCCATTGTAATGCGGACAACAAATAACTTATTGAGAAGAGTACTTAATTGCACACATTGTAAGCGGTGATTTAGTCAGTTTGAACGAAAGTGTAATATTTTCGAGATTTTTCATTATTTTCAATATTTTGAAGGTTTTCGTTCAATGAAAAAATGGCAAATTTCAAAGCCCAAAATCGTCGACTGGTACCTCGATTTCAGTAACTAGTCTTATACCACGTTTAAGAGCGTTATCTCTTCTTTCAAAATCTGTTTTCAAAACTACGGGCAACTTAAAAGAAAATGTTTGAGGCCAAAAAATACTAGTAGTACTTTTCTGAAATTTGAGCTTTCCAGACTCAGCGGGTCGACGCTAAAAACTCAGAAAAATGCAATAAGAAATCAGTTTGAGCAACAGTGATTTAACGTTATCAGCTATCAGAAACTAACACGTGTTTATCGAGCGATCTGATAAAATTTAAAGCCGTTTTCCAACAAGAAAAGCAGAGTTTAGCCATCTTCTGCTACCAAACGCACGAGTCACGTAAGGTTGTCAAAGGGCAAAGCACAATAATAAACTTCAAAAAGCACAACGTTTCTGCGTCCAGAAATTAGACTTTAGCGGACAGAACAGTGCCTACGAGTGTATGTTTCATACCTTAGCATTGGTTTCCTAGATACTGGAAATAAAAAACATCAAGGACAGCATCGGCAAGAGCATCTTCGGCTGCTCTCAAACGACGGAGATTGCGTTACTTTTCACAGATTGACCGCTTACCACCTGTTTTTGGGCTCGCATTTCGACGGAAAGCTTGCCTCTAGAGGCGCGTGGCACGGATCTGAACTCTTCTTCACGAGACATTTAGCTGAATTTATCGGAAATATGCTACCACCACCAACAACATGAGCTTTTTTTCGGGTATTTGTCGTTTTTTATGCGAAAACTTCGGGTAAGCAGATTCTCGCAAAAACCATTTGGCTTAAAAAATGTGTTTAAAAGCCCACCCTGGATTTGAAGCAAAAAGTATTTCCTCGAAATAAGCTAAAAATGCCCAATTCACGAGGTAAAAAAATGGATGATTATGGAAGGATTGTCGAATTCTTGCCTAACCTGAGGTATTTTCCGTGATGTAGGATTAGGGCTAGGAAAAAAGCCCATAACCTGCTCCTGTCGTTGTGAATTTCCTCAAGATCAAAAATTTCAGTAAGAACCGAAAACAACACCTTAAAGGAGGTGCACTCACCTTGAACTAGCCAGGGAAAAGGGGCTTCTGATTGAGCTAAACTGTCATTGATGCACGGTGCAATTAGGTAGACCTGTTACTATCCCCCGCGCAAACACATGGGGAGTACTTTGAAGCGGTCCTGTCGGGGACTTTCGGGGGGTAGGGGGCAGGGCAAATCGAAAATAACTTCTCTTTGTTTTTTGTGAAGTACATCATTTCTCGCACGGTTGACAAGGTGACGGCGGACTCCGTACCTTTGGAAAGGCCCTTTTGAAACATGTCCTGGCAACATGTAGGGCATCACGAAATTAACGTCAACACCTTGAATCAACTCCATGAACAGGGAGAGGCGATAAGTCCCATCTTAAAAGATGCTTGATGTCTAGACGTGAATAGTCTGTCCACAGTCATTTTTCATTTTGTATTTCAGGACCATTTGACAGCGTACGAGTGAACCGGAGCGCAGTAACGAGCCCTAACCCCACCCCATTGCCCTTGCGGTCAATAAATCATCGCGTTTTTCATTTTTTTATGCGCGTTCGAGAACCTCCAAAGGGAATATTGAGGGTCTTTGTACAGTTTCAGTTTATTTTTCCTACAAAAAAGAACAAAACAAAGTAAAAGACAAGTATACAGAAACACGCAGAAGCAATGTGGTGAGGAAGCCCAAAAAGAAACCATAAGGCTTAGGTCATCCCCTTTTCGTTCGTTTAGCGTCGAATAGATTTCCTGGTTTTGGGTGGGTTGGTCGGTGGGGTGAAAAAAAAAATCACAAGAAATCTGAGAACGGGAGGCCTGAAACACCAGCATCATTGCCGTGGAGACTGAAAACAACAAGACTTGGTCACCAAATCGACACAAACTCAATATGGCGGAAAATTTGATGGTCAATTTCATAAAAAAAAGGCCCAAAAAGGGTAAAAAGCAAAGAGGATACACCACCGAACGTTTTATGCCTCGAAATGATGTTATAATGCTAATTTTTTAGATTAAAAGAATAAATGTAAGTCCAAAAAAAATAAACCTTGTCGTTTCTTTTTCTTGCTTTTTTAAAAAATGCCAAAAAACTGGGTCTTTTGGACGACAGCTCCCTTAAAGTATAAAAGTATAAGTTTACAAGGACATGATCGAACGTATACTGAGTAACTAAATGATAAAAATTTGATCAAAATTAAATGAAAGGCTAAGAGTCTAAGCGCTGTCTGATAACGAAACGGTAAACAAGAAGTGCTGCCTCTCATTTAAAAGAGACGTGAAATACTGGGTGGACCACATCCTGAACTCCCGCGAAAACCGCAAGAGAGGAACGCTCAGGGCTAAGGAGACTAAACAGGGCGTAGCTACTTGTACGCACGGTTTGCACGTGCGTACCCGAAAAACGTTGAGGAAAAAAAATAGAATGAAATAAACATAACTAAAAAAAATCGGTTGCCAGAGAAGCGACGACATTAATTGGAGAACCGAATCTTGGATGATTTGCGTATATAGCAAGCTTGATGATGTAAAGCGTGAACGCGTTGTTTTCTCCACGACCTGTCTTTGGAGTAGACGAAGTAGGGCACAATTACGTCAATATGTCTTTTGTCGGTCAAAAATAATGTGACAAAAAGGGGTAAAAAGAGTCATTTGTAAACTAAAGTCGGAGGTACTACAAGCTTGATTTTTAATAGCTGAATTAATGATAAACGCTTGACGTCAATGAACATAACAAGCCGACAGAATTAAAGAATTTTAGAGGTTGTGTCATTTCATAAACAGCAAAAATGCTTTTGCTTACAACCGTTAACCCCACCTTTAATAAAGGCACCTTAAAAAAAATGTTGAGATTTGGGGTGGGGGGAAGAAGATGTAGAAAAAGTTGGAGGTACCTCCGGAAAAATCCTGACTACGCACCTGCTAAACCTGAAACTGAACAACAGGAGTCTTGACGAAACGTCCTCAGTTATAACCTGTCCGGGGTCGTACTTTAAAGGAAACGCTGATCAAGAATCACTCATGACGGAATGAAAACTCCTCGTAGCTTCCAGCGAAAAAAGGAGTGAGAACAGTGGTAAGCGGTCGTTCTGTGAAATGTAACGCAATCTTTGCCGTTTACGATCTTTCGGCGCTTGGATTTGAAAGGTTGTGTTTGGTATGTTCTCCCGTGTGGATACTTGACATTTCCAATATATGGAAACACCATGCTAAGGTACGAACAACAGACATTCACAACATTGTTTTGTACGCTAAAATCTGATTTCATGGACGTAAAACGTTTTGAATTTTAAGACTTTTTAATATTAGTGCTTTGCCCTCCCTTTGACAACTTCACGTGACTGGTGCACTTGGCAGGAGTTGACAGCTTAAATCTGCCTTTCTTGATAGCAAACGGCATTAATTTATATCAGATCGGTGTATAAACACGTCTTGGTTTCTGATAGCTGATAACATGAAACCACTATTGCTCAAACTGATTTCTTACTGTATTTTTCCAAGTTTTTAGCATCGGCCCGCCGCGTCTGGAAAGCTCAAATTTCAGAAAAGTACTACTTGTATTTTTTGGCTTCAAACATTTTCTTTTAAGTTGCCCGTAGTTTTGAAAACAGATTTTAAAAGAAGAGATAACGCTCTTTAACGTGGTATAAGACTAGTTACTGAAATCGAGGTACCAGTCGACGATTTTGGGCTTTGAAATTTGCCATGTTTTCATTGAACGAAAACCTTCAAAATATTGAAAATAATGAAAAATCTCCAAAATATTACACTTTCGTTCAAACTGAGTAAATCACCACTTAGAATGTGTGCAATTAAGTACTCTTCTGAATAAGTTATTTGTTGTCCACATTACAATGGGTTTGAATTTTAAAACGTTTTTTTTGTGACACAGGGTCTCGGGCCTGGAAAACCCGGTCCGAGAGCCGCGAAAGCAATAACCCCCCCGTCCTTGGAAAATAATTATCGGATCGAAGCAAACATTACATTTATGTTAATATCTTACCTAGTGCTACTTTGTGAATTTTTTTGAGAATTTTCGATTTTTCACTTTTGTAGACCTCTGGTCGATATTTACTGACATCCGCTCTTAAGCGCTTTACAAAATTCCAAGAATCGTTCACAAACAAACCTTATGAACGGCAAAAGGATTCATCAGAAGTTCAGCTATCGAGTTTCTTACGCTCTCTTGTACCCCCTAAGAAATTTTCTGCTGCGATGGCGGAAGACATCGTAAAGTTTTTGACTAGCATGGATGCCGCGGGAAAACAAAAACTCCATGTACGCTCATGCTCTAGTAAGACCTGAAGTTACCCTAAGCGTCTGGCGGCCGGAACTGTCGATTCATATATAGGGAAGCTTAGAGCGATTTTCAATAGGTTAGGCCGTACAGGGCTTTCTAACCCGTTAGCACATTCTTGTGTTAAAGAATATCTTATGTTTGTAAGAGAGGAGCAAGCTTAGCGACCTTTGTAACCTCGTCAGTCTGTCCCTTTGTTCTATGAAAAATTCACCCGTTTAATTGCCTATCTTCGCGGGCTTAATGCCGAAGGCTCTGTGCTTTCTCTTCTCAATAGATACCTCCTGGTCAGAGATATAACATTCTTTGTTACAGACTTTTACACCGGTGATACAGCATCCGATTTAGGCCGTTTAAAGGCAGATGAGTTTTTTCGTCTCAAGGATAGGGAGGGGTTCCTTCTTAACTTAACGTTTAATAAAACGAGGTGTCCAGGTCAGTTACGCCCCTTTTGCTCTGTTACGTATACCAAATGTATCTGTCTGCCTGGTTTTTTGGTTGAACTATTATATTCCCGCATGTGGGGCGTTAGGTGTCCCTCTTCTGGGTGAGAAACTATTTAGATCCTCGGAACATAAAAAGTTAGTGTCACATCGTCCGTTTGGAGGGTCCGCCGTATCTGCACGACTCTAAAAGTATCTTAAGGCCGCCGGCATTAGTGACGGAGAGACCCCTCACAGCTTTCGTGTAGGGATTTCATACACCCTTAAGGGTTTGGGTTGTACTCTGGAGCGGATTGCCCAGTACGTTGGTTGGCGGAGGACACAAATTGCCTTGTATTACACGCGCCGCTCCAGTGCTTCTACTTCTTTGCATTTGATAGAACGGGTTACACTCAATCTGACTACTGCGGGCTCTCCGCCCGCGCTGCAACTCTCCGACCAAGAGAATTTGCAGAAAATTTCGTATAGTTGAATTGTATCTTTCATGACTTAGGAACATTTATTCTAGTACACTACGGTGGATATTTATGTCATTTCTATTAGATATTAACTTGTTGTTAGTTAATAACTGAATCTTTATTGACTTATGGAGTATTGGGTGTTGAGTGTTGGGTATTGAAATTATAAGGTCGATGTGCTTTTTGGGGAAGGACGGAGACCTAGGCTATAGCAGACTGCCTCAGGGAATGGCAAGGAGCGGATCTCTCTCCTATAACTTAGTTTCAAGATGTGTTAAGTGTTAAGTTTTCAGTTTTACATTTTTCCTCAACTTAATATTTCTCGGTCTCTTCCTGCCTGCTAAATGCTCAACATAGTACTACATCCTCACTGTTTACTACTTAACACATCGTAAAAATAAGTTATGGGAGAGAGGTCCGCGGATTGTTGCGGAAAAAGGTAGGCCGAAAGAATAGATCGCGCGATGTGAGGAGTTGTCAACCAACACCAGGGGAGGAGGGTGGAGCAAACCTTGATAAGTCGTCTCGGCGGTCGGAGCTGTGACACAGTGAAATCAAAGCCACGTGGTATATTATATTTCTAAGGGAGCCTGCAGTGCACTGGTGCGTCCCTAAGCACGGCAGAGTATTTTTCTAGTCGTTTCACGATGCGTCAATTAATTATTCAATGAGAATAGTCTAGGGATGACAATTATGTGTTACGAGAGAGCGATAAAAAAACCTATGTAAATTCAGTAAAGGGGAACATGCAGGCTTTCTTTTTTGTTAATAGTTAGAAAGTTCTTGCCGCATTTAACAAGAGAAGATTTCCTTAGCTTTAATTTAGGGTCCAAACTGGATGATTATATATTGCCTGGTTTGAATCTGATACCTAAAGTGCATAAATTGACAGAGAAAGCTGGTGTGGCGATGGAACCTTTGCTGGGCACGCTTTTCCCTTCCAAAGCTACGAAATGATTTAGGTGGTCTTTTCGTATTTCCTATGGTTTACAGTAAGGATGATAATGAAGTTTACACCGCACAGAAAATATTAAGGAGAGCATTGGCAGGGTTGCCTTTATTAATCTCCTTTTCTATTTTATGGAGAGTAAACACAAAATTAATGAATTTGCTTTGTACAAGGAGGCTTTTACAAGAAAAATGGAAAGATATTATAACTGATTAATTGCAGTTTGATAAAATAAGTGCACGTTATGATATTTTCTTTTGAGGTTGATTAACATATCTTACAAAAAAATCAATCAGTTTTACATCTATGATATCCCGCAAGGAAACAACCCTTACTGATTTTACAAGCACCCTTTCCAGGAACACTTGTCGCACAAGTGCAACGTCCTTCTATAGGAATCCAAAGTAAGAAACAATTACCTGACATCCCTTTAGGTTCTTTTAAAATATGAATAAACATTAATTAATTGATTGACACCTTTTACCATTATTAACATAGAAATATTCAAATAATAACACTGTGCTTTTGATAGTTTAGCTGTCATTTAGTTTCCTTATTTTGTTATATGTCGTCTTCTTCGGTGAAAAGAACCGAACTTATAAAGACAAACTTCCCATTGCCGTTCGTAAAGACAAACATAACACTTGCACACCTGGATTACTGTGAAGTATTTCCTTGCGCAAAAGTGCCCGGCGGCTGCCGGTTACAGGTTGAACAAATTGCGCGTGATGTACAATGTCGTAAAGCCCTCAAGTAAAGACGACATAATGCGGTCGTCCCGATTCTGCTGTTATTCAAACTGTGATAGGTTCGACGTGTTTGTAACTGTTTTTATTCGTTTCGAAAAGAAAACTGTTGCTACCGTTCCAAAGCATCTCCTCCTCAGGCAGGGATGTTGGAAGTTTCTGGACTTATGAGATACCAATTAACTATTCATTAATTAAACATGGACTGGTGTTAGTCGATTTAGGCACGAAGGGCCAGTTCGCAAAAGTCTCAAATGTATCCTAGTTTCTTGGTAATTTTTATTGTAAATTAACGTTGCAGTCATTGGTTTTGTTGTAGCCAGTAGAAGGAATCACACGAGTGACATGTGCGTTTGCATAGGCCAAAATGAAGTCATCATCCCTTAGGTTGAAACGCTTGAATGCTTGTTAGAATTCATCTCGAATGATATTTTTCTGTTTGTCTTAATCTGTTTTATTCGTGGGAAGTATAAAGGTCGTTTATACTAGTTTCAAACTATAATAGGCAAAATCCGTTTACCTGTAACAGGATTCATGAGCACTTTCTAGTCTCCTGCTCCAATATTATAATATTTCAACAGTGAACGAAGAAGGGTATTTTACATGTGGCCGAGTAGAAGGAACTAAAAGCAACTAAAAGTTTAACTGTGCTATTTCGCTCAATTTGAGGCTTATTCGTAATTGGTAAATAATAGAAGAAAAGACTTTGTAAGGTGTACTACCCACATCTGTTCGTGTTGCACTGCTGGTGTAACTAGCTAGCCGCGAAGTGAAGGTTACCGGTACGGAAACTTATATACGTGGCTGCTTGCGGATACTAGCGTTGTAGTCTTGATAATAAACAGCAGACAACACAAAAAAAAGAACACAACTTACAAGGTTTGCAGCTTAGATAGATTGGAAAATATCCCAGGTGGAAGCCGTTCAATTTTGTTGTTGTACAGATATCTGCAAGAATGAGGTTAATTATTTTAACTGCGCATGTCACAACAACAACAATAAGTCAAAAAAACCCTCATCATTGTCTATTTTCGTTCTTATCATAGTTGCTTATTGCTATAGTACTGACCTCTGTATGCACTGGTAACTTTATATGCATGCATGGGAAACTATAAATTTTTTTGGAGAAAACGGAACTACGCTTTAGACACTATTTTGCACGCACCTACTCCCATTAGTTTTCACCCTCCGGCAAGCTAACGTTCAATTTTACTTTTACGTAACGACCAACAAGATTCATTTTTGTAATCAGCACAAGTCTATGGTTTGTGTTATTTTAATGATTAATTAAAACTAGGAAAAGCTTTTAAAGGACAGATTCAACATAATCCCTTTTCATGAAAACAATAATAAAGAAAGGTTTGAGAAGAAAACGATCCAACTAAATTGAGTTGTCCAATGAATTTGCCTTTTGCAACCATTACCTAAAGGCTTAATCTAGACAGCAATTTGTGATTGTTTTTCCAGTTTGTTTTTCAGCTTTAGCTAGAAAGCAATAGTAACTAACTGTAATACTTAAGTTCCAAAGTCTCTGAGCTCTGACCTACAATAAAAAGCGGGGCGGGTTGGACAGTTCTAGATTATGACCATAAACAACCTGAATCTTTAGCGTTAATAGGTAACTGTTAAATGCACAAATTGTTCACGCGCGATCCATATTTGTAACCGTACATTAAGTCTAGATTATCGTACGTTTACTATTATTTCCACCACTGCGTCTTTATCTTTTGGCACTATTTAAGCACGATAAAGGGACCCTTTTAGGGTAAATGCAGAGGCACCTTAAAACTACAACACCAGTTGCAGAATCATCATACCCGGGATTGTGACTTTTTAAAAGTGGACCATGCACGATCAAAGAAAGATTTCTGAGGCTTAATTACGTAATACGTAGAGCGGTGCGGAACCAGAAAAACAAGGTCAGCTGTGTTTTGTAAGGATTAGTGGAGGAAGGGAGGGATTCAGGGAACATAAGAAAGTTGACACTTACGCGAATTGACTGGTTGCATTTTATCCGCTCCATAATTATAGTTTAAAAAGTTTGACGTTCTGTAAAACGGCTTTGCAAGCGCATTATTTTGTTGTGCGACAAAAAATGCGAGAGGACCTCAATTTTTATTTCACGTCGGGCGTGCGCTTAAAGATCTGTAAGGCATATATTATTTTCTCATTTGGGAAAGATATAACTTCACATGTTAGCAAAAAATTATAGTTCAAAAATCTGAAATGGTAGCAATTGCTTATGGATGCATTATATAGAAACCGTGCTGAAAGACCTGAAAATATGCACTGAAGCACGTACATTAGAGCATGTCCTCTTTCGTTTCGCAAAGGTCACTACTTCCTGGAAGTCGCGAAGCTCTTACTGTAGCTCAAAGAAGACACCATAGTTCAAAGATAACTACATGAGTTTAGAAAACAAAACAAGTATCGATGCATGTTTATCACGTTTAGGCACTAATGGGGTTGAGATTTCTTAGTGTAGTTCAATGAGGACACGATAGTTCAAAAATAACGACATGCATGAGTTCAGAAAACAACACAAGTATCGGTGCCCATGTTTATTAGGTTTATGTACTAAGGGAGTGGAGAGTGGGAGTGAAGGGAGGTGTCTGCGCAAATCATCTCCATCTCTGTATTTTACTTAGACCTTTTCTCTATGTTACAGTTAGTCATATTAAGTATCACTGTTCAAATCCATCATGCTTCGCGGCCCGCTAGTCCCGTTTCATTTTTCTTTTGCTGCGGTTCTGTGGTAATTTTCCGGTAGGTGCAGCTCAGTGAGGGCACAAAGTTCAATGACTATATAGTGGTTCAATAACCATAGCAACAGGTCAAAAAACCGAAGTCACCCTTTATTATCGGTAATTATTATGATTATTATTATTAGTCATGCCAATTTCATTTTTATATTATATTTAGACATTGCTCCCCCGACACAGCCAGGCTGCTAGTTTGACCTTTCTGCTCGAGTGCTAGTAATCTGCCAACAACGTTTCAGTAGAAATATGCTTCTGCTTTTCTATGCTTATGGTTGGTCTTGTTTCTTTAAGTCCTGTTATACAAATGTCTTCATCCATCCGCTGTTTATAGCCTTGTAATTCTTAAAATATGTTTAAAAAATAGGCAAGTGGGTGCCCCTCAGCCTTAGATTTTAAGGTTAACAATGTATTGTGTGATTTAATTTGATAGAGTGCTCCGACTCCATTTTCTTTCTTTTAGGAATTATTTTTATCTTATATTTAAGGATAATGGGAAAGGGATATTTAATACATTTATTTATATTATTGATTGATTTAAATGTAGGTGCTTCCTTATTTAGAAATCGATAGAAGACGATGTGAAAAATTATACAGCGCATGATGCAGAAAGTGCTGCTTAAAGAAAGAATGCTACTTTGACCTAGTCAAGAGTAGTAGATTGCAACATGAAGAAAGTCAGTTGAAGAAGTGGAGGGTGATGGAGATGGATGAATGGATGGATGGTGATGGAGCCAAAAGAGACTATACACAATAGGAAACATTTCTGAAGAATTAATTTTTTTTCCATTGACTGTATAAGTATATTTTTTTTCATCGACTGTATATAAATATTTTTTGAAAAACAGGTTGTAACTGCTTTGTACTCCTTTCTGTTTAATAAACATGTTATTTTTTTATTACATTTTCTTAAAACAAAACTTTTCCTTTTCATTGAAAGTATAAACAAATTTTATTTGTTAGACTTTTATTTGCCTGGATCGTTTTCATGCTACTCATTAGCTTCAGCCAAATTATGGTTGACCAAGCGGTCTAGCTGCCCAGCCATAATAAGCTATAGCTGAGCAGCCACCCGCTTGGCTTCGATGACTGCATCTTTAATTTGTTGGGCCTTCTCTTTGAACTGTTTCAGTAAACAAGAGAAAAAAAAACTTAATTTGTTTCCACTTTTCAACACACAATTACATTTATATGGCCATTCACAAAAATAGTTTCGGATAACGACCTCTTCAGTTGATCGTCACAGTATTCAAAATAACATAAATTACTTAGCAACGCATGAAAAATAACCTCAAGTAGTAATGAGGCTATTGGGTTACAACAGTCCTTTGGATGCAGAAGTAGTTCCATTCACTTTTTGAGTTCATTAGATTATCTTCCCTGATTTTACTAATCAGAACAGACTTTGTGATTTGTCTTAACATCGCGTCGAGTCCTGCTCTTCTCTTTGTATCTTACATCTTCTTTCTTCTATTTCTATTGCAGCCGGAGCACCTTTAATTTCGGTTTCATCCTCTGGGGACAACTGTAAAATGCAGCACCCCAACCATTTTATATATCTACTACTATTAACTTATCTTGGTCTCTAAGATAATGAGATATATTGAACTCATCAGTGCCTTAAGTTAACAGTTTGTTGAAAGCCTTGTCTCATCAGGAGCTCAGAAGGCAATTAAGGAAATAGGCCAAGGGACGGGGAGGTCAAAAGCAGAAAATATATAGCCACAGGGAGAATTGGCGGGCTTCGGAGACAGAGGCCGCCTATTTCCACACGTTTCGACGCCATTATTCTGGGAACAGGCCTAAGATATGTTACATCGAACTGTATGGGAAGCGCCGTCCGCCAGTTTGAAAAAGGAGTTAGTTTTAGACTAGGAACAGGAGAATTACTTTCTCACTGCCATTTTTAAAAAAGGCTTCTGATCGCCTTGCGCTCCAAAAACTGGCCACAGCCGTCCTGTTGAATCTCGCTCCCAAAATCAGGCTTCGTGTCCATTGAAAATTAACTCAGGGTTGGGACCTAAGCCGGTTCAAAACTAGAAGAGTATTTTAGTTAGGATTGAAAAGGTCTGACTTTCCGCGAAAAATACATACGCACAGGGGGGACACGAACATGTTGCGATCTAGCACCTCTCCCATATAGCTCAATCATTCTTTACATTTGTGTGTCAACATTCTTCTCATTCTCTAGATTTGGCCCAGCTTTCTTACGTAAAAATATTAAAATGTTAAATTACAAGGATATATTTTTCTCACGAGGTTAATAACATAGGAAATTAATTTGCTATTCAGCTCTAGAACATTTGTTATGCCAAGCAAATGATCGTACCATTGAACAAGGCACTCAGCTGTCCTTAAAGGGTTTAGAAATAAAACACACTTTACAAAGCGACGAGAACTTTGTCGAATGTTACCGATCTACGAAAAAGCGAGTCGAATTCATGGAGTCATAGAGTGGTTTACATGTAAGGTATTACTGAGCACACGCTAGCGTCCAGTATCATAATAAAGTCGCAGCGAGATAAATTTCTTTACAGGAGAACGGGCGTTTTCGCCGAGAAACTGATCAAAACTTTCAATTCTTACCTCAGAGTAGTCGGGGTTTTTTTACCTTCCTTTCGCTAAAAATGACAAATTCAGCATCCTTCCTTGATATCCACCACGCATTCTGATCTATTCTCACAACGCCCAAATATAAACAATTTCCGAGAAAAAGAAACGACGAGGAGGTGAAATGCCAGATCCTCGCCAAGGCAACGTATCCCAGTCAAAACAAAACACGCGTTGTGGGGAACCGGGTGATTTTATGTACTTTAAAAGCACGTAAACACAATTACTCTGGCGCGAAATGAAGATTATCTTGCAATGTATGCTGAAATTTAATACACTGAAAAGTCTCGCCATGACACAGAAATATTAGCACTTTCAAGGGGCGTGAAACATTAAATGGGACAAAGTGCCCACAAAGCTTATAACTCCGCATGGTACTGTACTTCCAGTAAAAACCCTCTGCATCCTATTATATCCCTGTTTTTTTAAAGAGTTTATCAGTGGTTCATCTTGATTTTTGCGGTGATCATATGTTATAGTATCTCTTATTTGCTCGGAAGGTTTAACGGTTCTAATCTCTAGTAATAAACTATTTAGGAGGTAACTCGTCTTTTATTGGATAAAATGAAAAAATGGTCACTTCATTTGCAGAAAACAGTTTTCTTGGCTTGGCAGCTTTATTGCTGCCATCTGAAAATAGCTACAATCCTGGACAAAAGTCCTTGGAACAGTACTGCAATATTCATATTTTTCTGTCATTTCTCGGTTCCCTCTATACAGTGCATCCTTTTCGAAATTTTTTTGCAGTTCTCCCTCCCCCCACCCAACAGTAGTATAGGGGGCTACACTAGGTCCTAACCAATCAGAGCGCAGCAAAATTTCTCTCGACCAATCAGAATCGCGCATTTCGCCCATGTGACTTATTGACGTCACAAATGCCCATATTTGGGCATGGTTTGACACGTGACCCCATGGAATAAAGAACACACGCACACAAGAGTTGAATCTGCATGCTTGACATAGTTTTAATGACCGCGTAGAGCCTGGTTACAAGCGGGACGTGTGTGACGCCCAAATGACGTCACGCCCATTTTACAAATCTAATAGCAAGTCGAGTTCGTTCCCAATCCTCTCGTAGCCATAGGGATAACTGGATCGGGTGGCGACATCAATGACGCGCTTGTCGAACACCAACCCATACTGCTTCACGCGTGCAACCACTTGAATTTGTTTCTGTTCTAAATCTCGTTTGAAATAATAAGGGTTAGTGATGTTCAAATTGCGTCGAGAGTCCTGGGGCGAATCTAATTCCGAAAGAATGTTCTCTTTCATGGTCTGAAAATTGAGAATGGCTGACCCGCGGACGTTGAGCGTGAAACCGCGTACCTTGCACACCACTTTGCCTCCACGGGTCTGGTACCCATAATTCTTGGCGCCCCCCGAAACAAACTCGGTGATGACGTCTCCGTCCAATTCATCCGTCATATCCCCCAGAAAATCTCCGGTGGCAATGCTGGGTTGACCGGGGCGCCACTTGTACACCACACTATCGGTATCGTAATAAAGGACTTGCTGTTGAAGGGTATCCAGGGACTCGTAGAGCTTTAATCGAGCATGACAGGTAGTGAAAGCGGCTACGAAAATATTGGTCTTGGTGCCTTTGACGGCATTGTCGTGGACGCTGGTATAAACGGCTTCCAAAATGTCGTCGGTGCAAAGGCGGAGGGTGCTGAGTTCGAGGGCGGCATCAGTGACGAGTCTGAACAAATCGGCGGGGTGTTGAACGGTGACGGTGGTGGGTTTGTTGATTCGCTCCCCGAATTTTCCCCAGAAACTGTTCAGCATGAGCTTGGCCGTGGCCTTGCGGCCGGGATTTTTGGCAATGCTGGCAATGTCCAGTCGGATGCCTTCCCGTTCCTGGTAACGAAGAATATAGTCACGTTTCTGCTCGAGGGTCTGACACCAACTCGGCCACCCTGCCGATTCTTGTTTTAACTTGAGCCAGGTGTTGACGTAATCGGCAAAAAGACCCGTTTGGCGTTGCTCGGGGGGAAAATGCCAGACTTCGTGAATCTTGATCAGCGTGTACCCCTTTTCGACGGCTTTGACTAACTCGGGCGTGCACCAGGTGCCGCGTAGCATACGATCCGCATCGGAATGAGGGCAATAATGGGTTCGGGTCAACATGGGTTGGGCCTGTTCTGTCTGGACACAAGCACGACAGAGAGGAAACGTGAGCTTGTTCCCGCTACGCACAGGCAGAACAGGATGGAACAGACTAGTGGGAGGAAGAATATCCACGGTGGCGACGCCAAAATAGGACTCCAGGGACTGGTCGGCGGGTTGCGTGATGATCCGCGGATGCCCGATGGGATAGGGACAGTTCTTATTCACCCACGGGTACAGGGAGGTCACATCCACATAGCGTATTTCCTCGCCTTCTCCGGCTACAGCATGTAGAGCCACCGCACCGGTTCGACCTCCAAAGAAGGCTTCACGGGTTTCCAGGGGTGCCACCAGATCGAAGGACGTCAGAAAACGTTGGATGGTTTCATCCGTGTCCACCAGTTGGTCCCATTCACATTCCCACATTTCAATGACTGTATAACCCGCTCGGAGTAGTGCCATGCGTTTGGAGAGCGTGGCTTGATAGAGTTCCTCCACGGTTCGATCCGGTGTGGCATAATGTTTGGCGGTTCTCACGGGATAACAGCGGGGACAGCCATGATAGAGACATCCATGAAACTCGTAGACGGTGCGAGTCACAGGATCGTAGCCATCGACAAAATAATTGTTGGCACTGGTTCGGATAGACTGTTCGCCCCCGTTACGAACGTGACGTATGCGATCGGCACTGGCCCCTTCTTTGGGAATGAGGTGTTCTTGGTAATAGAGCCATTGCAGGGCTTTGAGGGATTGGTTGACTTGGGCCCCTCGCCATCCCCCCAGAGGTTCCACAGCAATAGTGTCGGGGGTCAAATGATGCTTGCGCCAATACAAATTGCAGGCACTGGCAATGGTGATACACTTGGCCATGGGATTGAAGCCAGCCTGCCGTTCAAATTCTTGTTGAAAGGCTTCACACCCCGCTTTCAATAGAGCCACATCCGATTTGCAATACTCAATCATTTCTTGCTGGAAATGGAAGGGCACGTTCCGACGGACTTGATCGGCGTGCCAACGGGTCAGTTCGTCTTTCTTTTTGGCCATCATGCCGTCGGGATCGTAAAATTCCAGATCAGGGATGCGACCCACATACTGTTGATGATCGGGGGTATTGAACAAGTGAGGAAAGAACCCCTTCTTTAATTCGGTTAAATTGAAGGTACTGGAAAAGGAGGCCAGCGGCATAGGCAAGAAACACAACGAGTCAATGAATTTGAGGGGTCCACTCTTGAACGATAGGACTTTGGCCCCCACGGTCAGTTGATCCTCGACCACGCGTTGTTGCTGGTACAGTTCATGGAGAATAAACATGCCATCGAAGCCTTTCAAATTATGAAACACCACGAGAATCTCCCGCTCGCCTTCACAGTCTGGAACGTCCGTGAGATCATCCAAATCACGTAAAAATTGTGGGGCACAGTCCTCCCCGTCCAATACATGGATGGTTGTTTCGGCACTGGACGAATAACATAACAAATTGGCCACAAACAGCCCTTCTGCATTTTGCATGGCTTCAAAATCCGCGTAAACAAACAGGGGAGGGGGTGGCGCCACCATGCTACCTCCCCCCTCCTCGGTCGGTTCAGTCTCCTCATGCTCTACCACGGGCTGAATGTAACACTTATGGTCTTGGATAGGTACCCATTCCTGACACACGGAACATTTGGTGTACCCGCACTGATGACGTTGGTTGCGGATGACCGTGTATTGGGCTTGACACTTGCGACAGCATTTGATAGATTGACATTGGGCACTGATTTCATGATAACGTTTGCATGGACCGCCGTAAAACTTGCGGTGACACAGACTGCAATACTCGGTGGGGCGGGTGCCACGCACATAATCCGGACAATCAAAGCGCCCACACGCAGAGCAGCGTCTCCCTTGACAAGTGTGATGGGATCGATCGTTAGCGTTGAACCCTCGTTCACAGTCCAGGCAATAATAGGAGCGATTGACAAACGCGGGAAAGGACGTGCAGCCATCAAAATGATCATTGGACTTGAGTAAACGAATCTGATGAGGGGCGGCGGGGCCTTTGAAGATCAAAAAGAACGGTTTCATCCGGGTCATCACCAAGAGTTGATATTGAGACCCCAACGCTTGTTGAAATTGGCGAAGCTCGGGTATACCACAGGGACCCTCAGCGACTCCCGCTTGCTGATGGAGGGCCTGGGCTTGACGTTGCTGCACAGGTCGACCACGTTTGAGATTGTCCCAGTCGCGAAACCCGTCCACGCCTTCATCTTTATGGCAATGAGCACGCATGGTGACAATGGCGCGGGCACAACATAAAGTATCTCTGTTTCGGATGGTGACAATGCATTGCTTTTTTTTGTTGACTCGATCCAGACATAAACGTCCCACATTGCGTTGTTTATGTCGACCAGACCCTGGGCCGGGCATGGAGACAAACACGACATCCACTTGGAACCCGCGATCGGGGTTGAAGGCTTCATTGCTGTTTAATTTTCCCGCTAGGGTGGCCAGCATCTCATCCAATCGAGCGGTGCGTTGTAAAAATTCCCCCACGGTGAAATTGGCGGTTTGATACGCGTGGGTGAACCCATGCGCTGTAATGGCAAATTTCACAAAATGATGGGCGGGCCGCTGCTCGCGGTCGAGTTCTGTTTCAATGGCTTGGTGTAATGCTTCCGTGAGCGCCATGCCAATATTGTCCCCAGGACCAGGATCCCTCAATTGACGCAATTGCGCGTTGAATTGCGCCCGCTCCACCACATTGCGCCAGCGGCGTCGTCGACCTATAGGTTGCATAGTAAACTGAAAGAGAGGGCCTCGGGCGGGAGCGGCTCCTCCCAACTGTTCCCACCGGTCATAAGCGCGGTTCAACAGAGCATCGTCCTCATCACTGTCAGGATACCAGGGGTCTTCCGCCATGACGGAGGAGACAATTTGAATTTTCCCGCGCCAGACGCTGGCTTTTATAGACCTAAAAACACGTGATCAGACGAACAGGGATTGGTGGATGGGACTCAGGTGAGAGTCAGGTGAGAGTCAAGTGAGGGGTTAATTGGACCGGAGGAGGATTGAGGGGGGTGCCCCCCATGGGTACAGTTTTTTCCAGTCTCCGCTGAGCCTGGTGCGAGATCGGTGATTGGTGGAAAGATGTCTAGATATAGACCATCGTCCGGACCCAGACGTCAGTTGCCATTGAGACATGCCTAATCGAGATCCTGAGAAGGTGAAAGAGGCTAAGCACCGTTGGTACCTGAAACACAGGGAGAGGATTGTGGCACAGAAACGTGAGAAGCGGGCAGCTCAGAAAAAGCTCAAACCGCCCAAACCACCCAAACCGCCCCCGACCCCGGAACAGCTTGACAGAGCCCGTGAATTGAATCGGTTGGCTTGTAACCGGTATCGAGCCACGCACGGAGACCAAGTGCGGGCACTGAACCGCAACTACTATCGTCGACACCGCGACAAGATTGTACAGCAGCAACGGGACCGTCGTGCCAGGGCTCGGGAGACACCCAATCCCTTCCGAAAGTTGCAGGCCTTGGCCGATGAGTGTTCTGCCCGTTTACTGGAGATTGAACATGGATACGCCAGGATCGCGCCGGCCCCCCAGGAAAAAACGGGACCCCGAGAAAAACAAAGCGCAACAAAAACGGTATCGGCAGCGCCTGTATGCGGCTCCGAACGGGATTGAGGAGGTGAAGGCCATGCACCGTCGTCGTTACCACGAGCGGATGGCCCGTATGAGGGCTAATGGGGAGTACGAGGCCTTTAAGGCCAAAAAGACCGAGGAGAGGATGCGGCGCTATCATGGCATGACGGAGGAGCAACGGGCTGAAGTAAAACGTAAAAACAATCAGTGCCAAAAAAATTGGATACAAAAAATGAAAAAAGAGGGGATCTACGAGGCCTACAAGCAACGTTTGAATGCGCGGCGGCGAGAGATTGCGGCTGAGAAGAAGCGTGTATTGGGCGAAGAGGGATGGAAAGCCCTGCAGAAAGAAAGGTATGACAAGCGAATGGAATCCATTCGGCGTCGAGAATGGTCTTGGTTGGACGAGGCCTTGGAGCGTCCCTTTCCCCTCCCGTGGTGGCCTTTGGACTTGTCACAGTCCGTCCCTGAAGAGGACACTGTACAAACCCTTCGCGCTGAGGCGTTGCAGAACATACAAGTGTATTTGTAAGAACGAAAAAATGAAGTTTAATTAAATCATGTGTACTGTGCAATTGAACATGTTGTCTTTTTTATGACTAAGGGGTTTACATGCCCAATCGAAGTTTGGCTTTCATAATGCGTCTAACAATACGCTCTGTTAAGTTTTTACTGCCAGGGAGTTGATCAATCTTGGCAATCATCTTGCGATCCGCTGCCCATTTGTCTTTCAAAGTCTTGGCTTTATCATAGTCAATGTCATGGGCTTTTGCAATCCTGTCCAACCGGTTGATGCCGGGATCCCCACGGGCCAATCGTTTCTTTAAATGGGTGCCAGGTCCCATGTACTGATAACCAGGCCAATGAAATTCAATGCCGGTCTTGTTAAGGAGGTTTTGTACATCAAATAACTTGCCGCCCCGTTGCGAGCGTCGTCGCCGCCTCGCTCGGGAACGGGGTGGAGCACGGCGTTTGCGTCCCATATTAGGGGGTTTTCCACGATTTCCAATCCAAGGCTTTCTTGGCCCAACCAGCAGCTTTCTTTTTGGCGATACTTCCGGCTTTCTTTTTGGCCACTTCTTTGGCTTTCTGTCTGATTTTGCGCTTGACCGCTAAGGAGGGAGTGTCCCAAGGTGCCGGGGCTGCGTCCTCTGAAAAAGGCAACTCTTTCGCCAACTCCGCGCTGCTCAACGGGGTCGTGAACTTGAGTTTCTTTTTGGCACTGGGCGTGATGTTGGGTTTAGGCGGGATAAGTGGTTTTCTGGGTCCACGAGTCGGGGTGCCTTGTTTTATACCCTGGGTGGCCTTGACCAATTGCGTGAACCAGGCTTGCATGGGGCCCGCCTCGAAATCATCGTCGCCCGGCGTCGTGGCCCCTGCGGCACTCACACCCCCAGCGGCGGCTCCAAACGGTTGGCGCACTTTTTTGGTCCAATGGCGTAATTGACGGCTCACGGCTTTGAGTTGAGGCCGTTTCCATGCATCGGGGGCATCACTGGTCAAGAGGACATGTTGTTTGGCGGCCAAATCAGCGGCTTTGGTCAAGCGAGTGTCTTCCACCAATTCTTGTTTGTACTGGTCTCGCAATTGTAAAAAAGCCGGGGCGTTGTTCACCGTGGTGCTCACCATCTCGGGTTCCATGGTGCAACTGAGGGGTCTGATCTAGCGCATGCAACGTTTATAACATCGGTAGAGTTCCGGCCAGAGGGCGCCCCCTTTTTGAGCCATCATGATGGCGCGTCGTCGTTTGACAGAATGGGCGGGTTTGGCCATGGCGCGTAAACTCTGAGCGTGAGGTTTGAGCAGTGTAATGGTCTGTCGGGAACGGGGCACCGTGCCACGGAGCGTGTTCATCACCAATTCACTGACAGCGTTGATCTGATCCGCATTGGCTATCCGCAACAATTCTTGGCGTTTGTGTTGATTGGCTTCTTGTAAGACACTTTTTAAGAACGGGGCTTGACGTTCCATGCGCCACCCCATGATGAATCTTGAGTTCAGGCAAGGACCAAGGTCTATTTATGGTAAAAATGGCGCCACACCGACCACACAATTCGCCATGATAATGCCTTTGCATGTGATCTCGACACTGTGCACACAAGGCGGCTTCATACTGGTCGTCCCAATCCAATGCAAACGTGACGGCTTTGCGTTTAGGGCGTTGTCGGTTAGTCTGGGCGTCGTATACGGATTCTGGGTTTGTATTTCCTGAGCCACAAAGGCGAGAGAGCCATTGCCAAAAGCGGGAGTTTAGCGCCGCGTTGCAAGCCACGTCGTCGGCGTCGTTTTCGAGGGACATAACGATGTCGGCGACCGTTGGGTCCACGGACCATCCTCAATGGGTGTCTTGTGTCTAACTAGGCGTTTCTTTTATAGCTTTTTCAGCGTTTCAAACCCACCCCAACCCGGCATTCGATTAAACATCCGCTGGACCCGTCGTTGATTGGCTGCCATTTGCGCTGCACTGATCTTGCCCACTTTTTTCTTTTTCTTGCGCTTCATGAGGACAGCTGCCGCAACAGCCGCGGGGATGAGAAGTGGAAGAATCCCCCCTTGTTGTTTTCGGCGTCGTTTTCGTCGTCGTGGTCCACAATGCATGATGATCGTTTGTCCGATAGAAGACACGCCTCTGGCTTTTATACATTTTCACATAATCGAACAATTAAAGGATTCCCCCGCGTATTTTTTCCGTTTGCCTGAAGCCACTTCTCGTCGACGTTTTTCGCCAATGGCAATAGCACGCTTGGTTTGATGATCCCCGATGGCTTTGGTGATCCCATACCCGGCTTTGAGAATGCCCATAGGCAGACTGGCCGCAACACCCCCTACTTGACTCACACGCCGTCGTCGTTTGGCGGGTCGTCGTCGTGTCGACCTGCGTTGGCGTTTGCGTCGAGGGCCCATCGCGTGTCGACATTCACCACACATTTTGGGACGATAGAAGGGAAGCCACGGTTTTTATACCTTTTATGAAGAACTGCCTCCTCGTCCACGGGCTCGGCCCCGTCCGCGTGCTCGGCCACGGCCACGGCCCCGTCCTCGGCGTGGTGGTCTGGGTGGACTTGGGCTGGAGGTTCGGGTGGATGTGCGGCGCACCGAGGGACGACCACCCTCTTCATACACTGTAGTAACAGTATTGGTGTGCGTGATGTTGCGGATCCGTCGACCTCGTGCCCGTTCTTGAGCATCTTCATTGAGCAAATCCAACCGTCGCCTTAATCCTCGCCGTCGATCGTCATCATCATCATCGCCATCCTCGTCATCGGACGGAGGGGACGAACCAGGGGACGGTGGGGAGGGCACCCTAGGGCGCCGTCGCGGTTGTTTGGCGGCGATGGTGGGGCGTCCAGTGGGGGTGGTCACTGTCGAGGTGGTGGTCCTGGTCCCTGCCCCAGCGCTGCGGCGACTGGTGGAGGGGCGTGAGGGCGCTGTGGTGGTCGTGGCGGTGGTGGCGGGGCGTGTTCGAGTGGACGTGACGGGTCGTGGTCGACTGGTGGTGGTAGTAGTGGTGGGACGAGTTCGGGTCGATGTGGTGGGACGGGTTGGGGCAGCCGTGGTGGTGGTGATGGTGGGTGGTGGCGGTGCCGTGGTGATGGCGGGGGCAGTGCCAGTGCCTGCCACGGGCGGGAGCGTGAATGCATTCACGGCATCGTCTACATTGACCGGGTAGGTCAAATTGAAATCGTCAATGTCTTGCTCTAATTGGGCTCGATCCACGGGTCGAGACAATTCGGTCACCATGTCCGTCATGCTGCTGAGATCCCGGAGAACCGAGGGGGAACCTACCCCCGCAGGCGAGTGTGTGTCCATGCGAGCGGCTAACTCAGTATGTTGTCCGCCTTCTCTTTGCCGGCGGACCCTGGCGAGTTCTCGTTGCAGTTGATTGTCGAACGGCAGGGACATCCGCACGCAAGGTGTGGACTTGCGCTTTGCCTTCTCGAGGCGTTAAATGACTCCACAGGCGATAGCGATCATCCGACGCCGGATGTACATCCAACATCAAATAGCCAAAGGGGCGGGACGTGATGCGTTTAAATAGGCGCAAGACTTGACGCCACCGATCCGGAAAGGCTTGCAATAAAATCGTTCGTATCCCTGTTTGATCCCGGGGGTTTTTGAAGGCCACAATATAATGTGCGTTGCGATTGATGGTCTTGGAAAATTTGCCCGGCGGGAATAAATCTTGCGTCAAATACAGCACCGTGATGTTGCGATGATGCGAATCTTTGGTAAACAAATCCAACACGCGCTTGTCTTGTCCCCCTTCTTCCATCAGGTCGTCCAACACCAGCACCCCGCCGCGCGTCCGACCAAACCATTGCGTCAAATGACGGGGGTCCGGTAATCCGCGATGAAACTGAATCCCCTCTTTTTTTTGCATACGCTCGAATCGGGGTTGCCAACGATCATAAGCATACACAATCTTGCGGGGTTTGACTTGAAAGACGTTCAGGTACCGTAACCATTGTTCCACCAAGTCACTTTTGCCACTGCCTGACGGGCCTGCGATGATCACACTGCTAGGTTGACGGATCATGATTCCCACGGTCGAGGGTGACGCCGATAATGACCGGTGGCCCCTTTAGCGCCCATGCGTTTATACCGTTTGTCAAGTCAAGTCAAGTCAATCTTTATTTAAACACGGTAAAATCCATCAGGAATTTAAAAAATTAAAAATAACCTAACTATCCTAAACAAAATTCAAAACCTGACTACAACTAATCTAACTAAAACCTGTTTTTCATGAATGCCGTGTATAACATTAAAAGTGAACATTAACTAATCTTTTAAATTGACTAAGAGATTCGGCTTCTCTCACATGACAGGGTAGGCTGTTCCAGAGAACTGCTCCGCTATAAGTAAAGCTGTTTTTCATGAAATTAGTTCGCGGAAATGGGACAAATAGTTTGTTAACAGAGTCCCTCAGGGAGTAACGCGTTTCATTTCGTTTAACAAACTTAGATGATAAATATTCAGGAACAAGGCCATTTAAAGACTTGTATACCATTATGGATTTCTGTATTTGAAATTGAGTGCTCAAGTCTTTCCAATCGAGTTGTGTAATCAAACGGTTAGCATCAGCATCATAGCTAGAGAAGGTTAAAACGCGAGCGGCACGGTTCTGAAGCTTCTGTAGCCTGTCAAATAATGTTTTACCACAATTACCCCAGACAAGATTGCAATAATCGAAATGAGATTGAATTAGTGAGTTGTATATATAGTGAAGGGTAGGTGGAGGGACAAAAGGTCTAATTCTTTTTATTGCTCCAATTCCGGAAGCGACCTTTTTTAGATAATTTATCAATGTGTGTTTGCCACCGTAGATTTTCATCAATAAATATTCCAAGCGATTTGACAGAGGAAACGTGTTCTATCGGAACATTATTAATCGAGAGCTCAAGTGGGTTCGACAAAGTACTCAATTTTTGTCTGGAGCCAATTAGCATGAATTCAGTTTTAGAAGTGTTCAAAGTAAGTTTATTGGAAATAAGCCATTTGTTTAGGTTATCTAAATCGTGACTCAGAGTTAACTGTATTGAATTCACATCAACGCCAGCATAAGTAATGTGGGTGTCATCGGCATACATTCTAGGCTGGCACGAAGTAAGGCAGTTTGGCAAGTCATTAATATAAATAAGAAATAAAAGGGGCCAAGGATTGTTCCTTGCGGTACCCCACATTTAAGAGAGCAGATTCTAGAAAGAGAACCGTTAACAAGACATCGTTGTGTACGATTAGTTAAATACGACCTAAACCAATCAAGAGCTGTACCTTGTATTCCGTAAAGGTTCATTTTAGCTAGAAGGATATCGTGGTCAACGGTGTCGAAAGCCTTTTTAAATCGAGGAAAACCACAGCATTAACATTGCCACGATCAATATTAAAGGCCCAATTATCCGTAGCTTCCAGAAGGGCAGTTGCAGTTGAGTGTAACGAGCGAAAACCCGATTGATGATTAGAAATGATATCTTCATTGGTCAAAAAGTTATACAACTGATCATAAACAATCCTTTCAAACACTTTAGCTATAACGGAAATGACTGAAATAGGTCGATAATTATTCAGATCAGATGGCTCACCTTCCTTGAACAACGGAGTAACTCTAGCACATTTCCAATCATCAGGAAATATACCAGAGACTAAAGATTTATTAAAGAGATCACATAGTGAAACTGAAATAAGATCAGCACATTCACGTACAATTTTAGCAGAAATATTATCAAGACCAGTTGCTTTAGATCTACATAATTTGTTTAGATGTGAGAAAACAATGCTGCAGTTAGTCGAGGAGAAGCTGAAATTGTTGTTATTTACCTTTATATTATTGATATAACTTGAATTATTTTCAGCAGTTAGAGGTATTTCATTAGCAAGTCTGGGCCCAATTGTTGAAAAATGGTCATTAAAAGCATCAGAAAGCTCACTAGAATTAGAGATAATGGTATCATTCAATTTCAGTTCTTTCACCGTTGTATTATTTACACGACGGGATGTAAGCTCATTAAAGGTTTGCCACGTTTTTCGAGGATTACCCTTAGATTGAATAAATGCATTAGAATAATAAGATGCTTTAGAAATTTTGATGTCATTGTTTATTATATTTCGCAACTTTTTGTACCTTTTCCAATCGTGTGGATCATTCGATGTAATTGCTTTTCTTTTGGCAGCATCACGATCACGCATGCCTTTCTTTAATTCTGAATTGATCCAGGGTGCTTTATTTGTTCTAGTACGTCTAGTTCGGAGTGGCGCATGAATATTAACAATATCCAAAAACTTCGTTTTCCAGTCAGTCCACAAAACATTTGGATCTTCAGAAACATTACAGGACCAGTCTTGCTGAGCGATATCGTTACGAAAACTCTCTCTATTAAAATTTTGGAAATTTCTATAAGAAATGGTTGAGTGCCCTTTTGAAGGAAAAGTGAGAGATAATTTCCTATAAACGTAAATAAGGCTATGATCGCTGATACCAATATGAGAGACTCCGGAACAGACTACCCTGTCAGTATAGTTTGTATAAATTAAATCAATTAATGTTGAAGAGGATTGTCCCGTCCCAATTGGTCGCCGATTTTATAGGCTTTGGCCAACACGCTCATGATGCCTCGCCCGTTTTGGCGAAAGCGGGGTCGTCGGGTGCGCTGTCGTCGTCGTCTGGGCATACCGTCCAATAGTCGCGGTATAAGCGGGGAGATTCGGACTGGATCAGTCCTTCCATGGTTTCTCTTAAATACGTTTCGCTCATACTGTCCATATACTGTTTGAGGGAGACCCAATCTTGGTCTTGCGCCAATTGTCGGGCCATTAACCAATGATACCCATCCCAGGCATCAATGCCTTGCACGGTGTTGACCCGCTCGATGGGGTGTTCCCACCAATACAAGGTTTCTTCCAGAATGAACGCATCCACTACCCGCTGGACATCGGCTCGCGTAATCATGATGAACTACAATGACCACTCGTGGACCACACATCTCGTTTTTATGGGTTTTATTTAACACTCACAATGATTACAAGTGATAAAGGCCTGGCGGCTCACATTCTTTTGTCCTCCTTCAGGTCGGGCATCGACTTCATCTTGTAATTCCCGTTTAATCACTCGTTTCAACTGCTCGGCCACTTTTTGATCATTCAACACTAAATTGTCGCAACTCCATTGACTTAAAAATTCTTGATACGACCGTCCTTGCGCGCGGGCTTTCAAGAAAAATAACGCATAATGGCCACAGGTTTGACTATCCAGGGCTTGCAGGGTCTGGTCACTGCGCGTCAGGTACTTCCATTGACCCCACCATTGGTGCAACTCTGGGTTGGTGTAAACGTGCAGGGGTAGACCATAACTGTCAAAGATCTCGCACTGGTTCTTTTCTGTCCATAGACCCAACCAATGCTGTCCCGGTTCTCCTGCAGGATCGGTGTTGACAATGTAGGCTTGACGGATACTCATGGCGGGGGATCGGAGGAGTTGGTCGGCTGGGTGCACTCCATGAAACACGCGTCGTAATTCGGGATCCTCCAAGGCCAGGGTCCGCAACACAGTGTCACTGAGCGCCACAAACTCCATGACCAGTGTCTTCTGTCTTCTGAAGTCATTTCATCCGTTGATGTTGTACTTTATACCTCCCAGATGATTGATCTCGTACATGTTTTCATACTCGCTCCATACCAATATGGTGACGTTATGACCCACAGCAGCCGCAAAATCAATCACCAGACGCGTATTGCCCGATTGACGGGGGTTGCGGTACTGGGGGTCATCGGCTTTTCCACTGGGCACATTGTTGAACATGAACAACGTGCAGTTCTTGTTTTGTCCCCAATCACTTGGCAGCAGCATAGGGATCTTATCTTCATTGTAAGCACCCATGGCTTGTAGAAATCGATCGTAACCCAGCAGATCTTCATAGGCTTGGTCTCCAGTCAATTGCAGGGTTCTGTAAGGGTATTCTTCTCCATTCAAGGTCTGTCGTACTTGGGTGACACCAAACTTTTGAAAGGCAAAAGGGTATCTGGTGAGGGCTCCATTGAAGGTGTTGGAATGCAATAATCCCACCATCACTCGATCAGGAAATCGTCCCACAAACACATTGTCTTGTTCCCACTGGGTGGTGCGTCCATCAAAGGAAAACGTGCGAATTTCGCTCCGCACGACAGGGTAGCGGGCAATCTGTTTGCCCAGCTGTCTTTCTTTCTGCAGTCTGACATACACGCTGGCATTCAGGGTCACTTTTCTCATCAGCAAGGTGACTTTGATGTCATTATTGTGGATGGCTGGAAATTTCTTGACATTCAAGGTGCCTTTGTTGGGGGTACCCATCAGGTAGACAGAGTTGGGGTTGAGGAAAAGTTCAAAGTCCATCTGGACATTGGGAACCAACAATTTGCCTGTCTTGAGGGGTGGCAAATGGGGACGAATGATGAAGGTGTGCCAATTTTCGGCCAACAACTTGCTGGTCAGGGCTCGCAATTCTGTATTCCCGCTCCAATTGGCATTGGTGGGGATATCAGCATTGGCTCCTGTGGCTCCCATGACAGGAATCACATTCAACTGATTGACCCATCCTTGTGGGGCTAGCTTGGTGGCTCCTTCTTCTCGGTTGTAATTCAGCAGGGTTTCCAGGTAGGCTCTGTAATGGTAGGTGTTGCTCTGTTCAGTCATGAGGACGCCATTCATGCTCATGGTGATATCTCGAAAGATGGAGTGCCCAAAATTGTTGACGCAGTAGGTGCTCTTGGTATTGTTGGCATCGGAGTTGGCGGTCAAATCAGCACTCAATCCAGCATACTGTGCGGCGGGATCAGTCAGGCGTACTTTGACTTTGAAGCGGAGAGAATTGGTATCGTAATAATCATCGGAGCCTGGAATGGAGAAGGTGATGGGTTGGATGCCCGTCAAGGCGGGTTGAAACTCCACCTCCCGCGAGGCTTCGTACCGATAATCCACATCGGGCACGTCAAACAGACTGAGCGACATGATGCGATCTGTCCACGTTGTTCAACGGCGTCCTCTTTTTATACCCTTTCGCATTCTGTGCCAATCATGGATGGGAAACGCAGAGGGAAAGGGGCGGTGAGGAAAATCGATTTGGATGCGTTTTTTCAACTTGCTGAAGAGTTTGCCCCCTCGCTGCTTCCTGGCTTTGGCTTGGTTGGCCCACAACACTTTTCGGAGATCCCCTCCTTTCATACGGCGTAGGGCCTGCTTCACCCTCCAGGGTGCAGGGTTGATCCGATCTGTCGCCGTGGGGAACCCCAAAGGATTGTTCCGCCGGCGGGTGCTAAAAATCGTGCCCCCTTTCATGCGGCGCAGGGCTTGCTTCACCCTCCAGGGTTCGGGGTTGATCCGATGCGTCGTATTCATCAGGGGATAGCGCGCCATTGTCGACTTGCCAAAAATCGTGCCCCCCACTTGATACGGCGAAATAAACCGTCCACGGGCACGTTGCCGTCGAACGCGATTTTGCGTTTTCAGAAAGCCTCCTACACGTACCATTTTTTACAGTCCAAAGATGTCCCGTACGCGTTGCGTGGCTCTTTTATAGGTATTTTGGGTAGACCGTTTGACTTTGTGTTTCCCCGTCGTCCAAGCCATGGCAGGAGCTTTGCGTTTCAAGCCGCGGCTGAGTTGGGCACTTCGATCGGCCCATGTATCTGCGGCACTCTTGCCTCGTTGAATATCTTGCAGTCCCGCTTGAGCTTGCTGCACGATCAAGGGTCCCGCTAGTTTGATCAAATCTTCGGCCAAGCCTTTGCCCTCTTGCTTGGTGAGCACGGGCGTGTGGTACCGCGTTAAACTGCCTCCGCGCATGGTTCACGTCGTGGTGTTTTTTGATTCTCCAAAACACGTGGGGTGGCTTTTTATAGCTGTTTGAGACCGATGGTCACCAGGGTTTTGCCCGGGGGTAAGATGGCCAGGGGTCCACTGGTACTGGCAATCTCCACTTCCAAAATATCCAATTGATTTCCTCGTAGTTTGATCCATTGGTGGTGCAAGGGTTCGGCTGTACTTTCCCCATCGCCGGTTCTCAACAATTGCACTTCCCGTAACAGGGGATACTTGCCACTGCCCACCACGGTGGATTCGACCAGATCCGAATAGACCATGACGGTACGTTTGCGAGTCCCCACGATCTTTTCAAACGAGGCATCCAGGTTGTTCAACTGCCATTCAAACGCTTGGTGCAATCTCACCCACTTGACATTGTCGATTGTCATGATCGAAAAGGCTTGGCGGGTGAAGTTGACGCCTTCGTACACCTCTCCTTCCCAATTGTAAAAGGTACGAAATCGACTACCGACGGGGTCTGTGGTCTCATCATAGGTCTTGGATGGTAGAGAATATTGCATATTCGGCCCCAGCACAAAATCAGACGTGGCGTACCCAGTCTTGCCTGTCTTTCTGCGCACCAAGCCAAACTTGAACGCAATGTCCAAGTTGATGTAAAACTCTACCATGTTGATTTGATTGGAGTTCAACAATTCTTCTTTGGCAATCGCTTCAATCACCAGACTCTCCCCTTTCCAACTCAGTTGAGGCAGACCATGTTTTTTAAGAAACAAAATCGGTTTTCGGTCGGCTTCTCTGACCAGTAAGTCCCATTGATCTTTCATCGCTGTGTACATGATGTGGTTATGCATCGTTTGCACCACGCGTTTCCAAAACTGACTCCCTGTCGTCACGAGTTGACTTGCATTCATGACATCTTCCAATTCGACCATACCCGTCACTGATGGGACCTGTATGAACGCATACCCTGAGGTCGAGGGGTCGCCCGTGTCTGTCCATTTGCGGGTCATTTGCGGATATTTGTATCGGACCACTTTGGTATGCGGATCCCCCGCGATGATGGCATTGCTCTGGCCTTGATCTGGCACAGTCAGGGACAATAGGGACGCGTGCCAGCCCTCGCCCGGTAAGTTAAGGCGTTCGGGCAAACGGACCTTGAAACTGTTGTTGGCATTGTTGGGAAACTCGTCGGTCGGATCACTGAGGAGCGTCAAACGTTTAATCTCACTCATGATGAAAAAGAGGCACGTCCCATAGGGTGCAGGGTCCTTTTATAGCCAAGTCGCCACTTTCTGTTTACTGCGAGGGACGCGTCCCACCACTGAATTGAAGGTCGATTGTTTGGGATGAAAACACACTTGCTGGGCAATGTTGGGAAAGGCCCGAGCCAGTTCCATCAGGGTCATGCAGGTCTTGGGTTTAGGGGGTTTCTTCTTGCGCATGGGTGGATGACGACCGGCGCGTCGACGTTGTGGTTTTTTCTTGGGTGGAGACCGTAGAGCCCCTCGTTGCTTGGCATACTCTTCGGCTCGATGGTAAGCATTGGCGTAGGCCCATTGCTGTTTGGTGGGACTGGCCAACTTTTCCCACCACGGTTGGGTTCGCCGTTGTTCGGCGGCTTTTTTCTGGATGAATTTTAGTACATCTGCGTCCGTGGTAGGAGGTGGCGTGTAACTGGCCCGCGGACGGCTGGAATCCGCTTGGACTTCATCGAGAAACCGTACCCGCTTTTTTCTTTTTCGAGGCGTTATTTTGACGCGGACCATGTTGGGCGGGAATCCAACTATCGTACTTGGCTGGCCACCCTTTCCACCGGACCAAGATCTGACGTCCTTTCCGTTTCAAGACTTTTTCGATTCGAAACAACGAGTCGTCCGATACTTGGACTTTTTGGACATCGGGTTCGTAAAACGTGCCTTTTATAGGCGTCCCGTCCCATTCACTGAGTCGATAGGTGACCACGGGATGACGACGCACGTGCGTGACCACAAACACTTCTTCCGTCCAGCCCGGCAAATACCCTTTTTTGAAGGGACGATGTTTCTTGTTGAGACGCACTCGATCCCCCACGCGACATTTGGGTGGAGGGATCTTGGACTTCAACCGGGTTCCATAGAGTCGATCCCATACCTCGGACTCGTTTCTAAAGGTGACTTGATGCGGGGCCAACCCAATACTGCGATGATAGGCGTGATTGTAGGTATAGATCAAGGGTTGTAACACATCCACGTACCATAACGTATTGTGTGCGGTGAAATACCGGTACATGCGTTGTTTCAAGGTGCGATGCCATCGTTCCACCACCGAGGCCTTGCTATCCCCATACGTAAAAAAATGATGCCAATCGTGTTTCTTGAACCAGGCTTGGACTTTTCGATTCAAAAATTCTTGGCCTTGATCCGTTTGTACACGGAGGGGTCGTCGTGGTGAGGCCCGTCGACGTATCGCTTCCAACCCTCGGATCATGTTGGTGGCACTCTTTGATTTGATGGGCACAGCCCAGGCATACTTGGACAGGACATCGATGACCGTTAACAAATATTTGTGGCCTTTGTTCCACCGACTGAGTTTTTGCATGTCCACTAAATCCATCTGCCATTGTTCGTCTCGGCCAAAGACCAATGTGGGGGTGGTGGGAAACCGCGTCCGTCGGGGTTTGTGGAGCGTATAGCTCAACACGGATTGAAGAATCTGTTGCGCTTGCGGGGTTTTCAATTTGTGGGCTTGGGCAAAGGGTTGGACCCCACCCAAGGCCCCAGGTTCTTGGGGATCTTCGTAAGCGCGTGGCAACGACATCAAGACACTGACACAGGATTCGAGCCCAATTCTGTCTTTAATAGTTTTTTTCACAATCACCTACATGTTCAAAACAAGCATGAGCTCCCAAAGTTCTTATGAAAATGGCGCCTTCTCTCAAACGCATTCTCCTGGGCTTGGGCAGACTCACCAAACTGTTTCATCCACGGATCATACTTTATTTTTTCTATGGCGGGGGTTTGGCCTCTCACCAAAACGCATCTCTACAGTGTGCATTCCCCAGGGTCTCTCCTTCTCAGGGTCTTTCAGAAGAGGGACAGGACAATCCTTGACCCAGCGTCTCAGGGTCGGTTGCGCTTGCTCTCGGGGACACCACAGGGGACCATGGAGCCATTGAAAGTAGCCACAGGGTTTGGCATGCATGAGAAAGCTCCCACAACTGAAAAACACTTTGTGGTAATTCTTGGCGGTGCGACTCAATTTCATCTTGGGGACAAACCCACATTTGCACTTCAATTCTCCGCGTTTCACTCGGGCATGGACTTGAGGATGTGTGTCTTCTTTCAATTTCTCCATCATCACCTCTCGCGTGTCTTCAAACAAATAGACGGGACACCCTTCTTGGGGACACTTGAACCTCAAGGGACCAAAATTGGATTGGGGGTTGACACATTCCAGGAATCGATGGGGATGAAACGGGCAGGCTTCATACAGGAGTTGGTTGAACTGGGTGTCCATCTGGTCCAGGATTTCCCATTCCCCTACTTCCGTCGCGGGATCCGAATGAAACGTCCCTTCCTCTACACATTCTTCCTTATAGTCTTTCAGGGTGCCCTCCATCAGGTCGTTGATGGGCGAGGGTGTAGGGGGTGGCAGTGGGTCTTCGGCTTTAGGCAAGGCGTTGAGAGCGTTCACCAGTTCACTAGTCGGGGGTTGTTTGGCTTTCATCTCTAGGAGTTCAGCTCGGGAGAACCCGAGCTCGGCCATCTCCTGATCATGGTCCGCTTTCATTTGTGCGGCTCGCGCTTGGGCTTCCTCCTCTTGTTTTTGTTTCTTACTCACGCGACGTCGTTTGCGTCCCGAAGGCACCGCGGCAGGTTGAGTGGCTTGACGATCCATCATCCCTCGACTGACGAATGACTTTGAGGGAGCGTTTTGCCTGCCTTTTATAGCCCCACCTCCTGCCTCTCGTGACACTCATACGATCTTTTTTCCACCAATCCGAACTCGTCCTGTCCTCTCGTGATGATCGTATGATCTTGGTCTCCACCAATCAGCGGCTATCCCAGGGGCTATAAAACCAGCGAAGCGTCTACGACCCCCTCTCATTCGTTGCAGTCAACTTGAAACGGTAAGCATGGCACTCCATGAAGTGGGTCTCTTGGTGTTCAGTCAGGGGTTTGCCCTCTCCCGCGACGAATATATTATTCGAGAACTGGCTTTTTGTGATTGGACGGGACATCATCATGGATTGTTCAAATACTTGTTACCCCCAGGCGTGTCGTACCATCAATTATCCAAGGAGGCCCAAACGCGCGTCGATCGTCAGACCCAGACCGTGCATGGCTTGCCTTTTGAACCGTATACGGCCTACAACCGCCAAGACTTTCATCCCTACGATCAAATGCGAGACGATATCACCCGTTGGTGTCAACAGCATCTCACCTCCCAGCGGGGACGATTGGGGGTGTTCACGCTCAATGGGCTGTACCGACTGTTCCATGAACCCCAGTTTGCCTACCCCCTCGTGGTCCTGGAAGGGCAGGGTTGCCCAGATTTGGCCAATCTCCCTATTGCTACGGCCAATGTCATGGCTCATAACGATCATGGTCGCAATTGGTGCATGGATCATTCCCACAGGGCACGTGGGAGTGGGGTCTGGCACAATCATTGCGCCCACGTGCGGGTCTGTCAAATGAGTGGATGGTTACGTCGCCAGACCCATGTCCTACCCACCCTTTCGCAAATCAACGCCCAACGCGTGCTGTGGCAAAAACGGTGTGATCGATTATTAGACTATCTGCTATGCAACTATTGTACCGAGGCCAAAGACCAGGCGTTTGCCAACGGTCAAGGACTGGATTGGATCCCGGATAATTGCAGTGATTGTCGTAGCGTCTTACATGTTTTTGAACAAACTGTGACCCAGCGGGAATGGGATGTGCCCCTGATGTACGCCGATGATGAACCGCATACCATGTGGGCTTGGACTCCCATCCCTCATCATAAACACTGACTTTTTTTTCATTTTTTCAGACCATGCTCATTTACACCGGAGGTGCTAAAGGCGTGGACACGCACGTGGAGCGATTATGTCACTTGTATGGTCATACCTGTGTGGTCTTTATCCCACCCTGTCACCCTCGATCCAAGTCCCTCACGCCCTTGACCCAGTCCCAATTGGATGCGGCCACACCTACCGTCACCCAGGTGGCGTTTCGATTGGGTCGACAAATCCATCATCCCATCAGCCTCCAGTATATCCAACGCAATTATCACGTGATCCAGCCTGCGTCCCTCGTCCTCGCTTTGGGTCATTTTGATGAAAATGGCAAGCATCTGTTGGGTGGCACAGGATGGGGTGTGGTCATGGCCCAACTTTTAGGCAAACCCCTCTATGTATTCGATGTGGATAAGGAACAATGGTGTTGGTGGAATCCCACCTCTCAAGAGTATCAAGACTGTGACGGCATGACCGAGGAACAAATCGCCTTACCCACCCTCCAAGACAAGACGGCCATTATCGGCACCCGAGAAGAAGACCAGGCCCTCTATCCCACCCTGGAAGCTTTATTCAAACGCAAATAAACACTGCTCTATAGATCAAATCACTTGTTTTTTATGTACATCGATCACAATAAAATTCATGGCTCCCATGGTGTTCATAATCAAATCGAGTCTCTTCATGACTTTGTCCAGGGTATCGTAGCTGCGCTTTCTCCGACCAATCATGACGGGGAGCTGGCCCAAGGGACAATCGGGGAGCTGATGCTTGAAGCGGTCAATGATGAACGCAATGCCCTCATTCATCACCTTGTCCAGATTGGGAGGGACCCGTGACATCTCCGCCATCATACCAATCTGAAAAAACAGAAAAAAGTTTGTCTCAGTGTCAAAGTCATGAGAATAAGAATGTGGTTTAAAAACTTACTCACCGACAACCGGTGATCCATCATACGATGGCAATGGTGGCAGCCATTTTTCCTGGGGGTATGCAGTCGCACCACCACTTGGTTCCACCATCGATCTTCGCCCAGGTGTTGGGGCAAGCCCGTGAGATCGCATTTGGGCAATCCCTTGAACTCCTGTACCACCTTCTCGCGTTTGTCCATGGTGTAGAAACACTCCACCCAAAACATAATCTTCACTTGCACTTCCAACGGCAACACACGGCCAAACGGTTTGTTCCTGGGGTCGACTAACCCTCGGCAGTCCATGATGACAGCACCAAGCATGGAATGAGACCTCTCCGCGCTGGTCTGCCTTAGTTATCCGTTCCTTGGACCAATCACCCACTCGCGCCAGGACTTGGGGTCCCATCCAAAAAGGTGTACCCATGGGGGGCACCCCCTAGAGTCTCCTCTCGTGGTCAAACGCCCCCACGTGATGTCTCTCCACCAATCAGCGCCTCTCATCAAGTCTCTAAATCACGTTGCGCGCTCCGTGTGAGCTCATTCCAGTTTGATCAGTGTTGCTGATTTAAGATGGTGAGTTCGCTCCAGTCAATAGTGTTATTCTCCGTGCCCATCGCCATATTAATTGACATGTTGAAGATTCTTCATCACCTGCCCATGGGCCACGAATTGTTCCGCGCTTTATTCCGCCGATGCACGCATGAAGAGTTAAGGGCTTGGGCCAAGACGTTCCCGTGGGATCACCCCATCGCCAGAAAATTGGATGACGAGGTGCATCGTCGCCGCATGGCTGGTGAGTTTCATAGTTTTTTCATTTTTTTCGGGGTGTGGGTCCCCTTTTTTCCTTATACCTTTTTTGATTTTTCATAGAGGTATTCAAGGGGTTCGAGTTTCTGCGAACCGTGCTGTGGCCTGTTCACTTATGTCTTTGCCCTCGACGTGCCCGACTCAATTGGGCCGCGCGGTTCTGGGTTCCAACCTGTTCGTGTTAATTTTTGTTTGTTAGATTCTTGGGAGTACATGGAAAATCAACCCGTCTGCCACATTTACCAGTGGGTGGCCCATCCCACCCAAGGCGGAGTATGTAACCATTGTGAGCGCATGATGGATGGGTTAAGATTAGACGATATCATTGCTGGCAACCGGGAGGGGTCCCTCACCGAAGACGAGATTGTTGAGTATGTACAGAGTGGGGACCCCAACGATCGAGACTGGGACGACTGGCCATTACGAATGACCTTTAGAATCAATTCGTTTCTCCGGGAGCATGGTCCTGTGGGTGACGCGGATTTGGAGGCCCTAGGGTTTTTAGACGATTAATTTTAGTTCATTTTTTCACAGGCACACATTGCCTGTTACGTCATCATTTGCAATGGATTCCGAGAGTGTCCTCTTTAAACTCTCCTTTTTTTCGCATTCTAATTCGTCCGTTGTAGGCTTTCATTTTACGTTGAAACAATATGGAGGATGGGTGCGACCCCTTCAACTAAGATGTCAATACAGTACTGTCAAATGTGTAATCGAACTTCATGAAATATTGCAAACGTGATTTCCGTCATTGACCAATGGGGGTGGATCCTTCCCTTGCAACACCGATGCCATATTCATTGTGTTCAACAACTCGTTCAATTCTGCAATAATACTACTTTTTAGATACGCGTACCCACATCGGCAACAGCTGCTGGTTCCGAGACCGCCTTGCTTTCTTACTCATGAAGACAGAGTATTATTATTAATTTTTTTCGTAGATTCGCATGCTATTCTCAGCACCCACAGGGTTCATGGCACTTCCGCGGCCTGGTGTTCTTGTAGCAGTATCGTGCAGTGGTACACTGGAACAGGGGTTTCCCTTCCATATCCGAATCCACTCAAATTACTTTGTTGTCGTTGTTTTTTGAATTTTCGTAATGTATACGATTTAGCCTTTCCCTGTTATTGGTGTGAGATGTTGCAAGACATGGGATATCCACCCCTTTCTTAAAAACATGTTTTTTCCGTTTCAGATACTCGTTTTGTCATACGAGCTATTTACCTCCCTTCCCTTTTTCAGCCTCTGCCCAGATAATAGAGAATCACACCAGATATTATCACGCTTATCTGATGAAACAGTTGTATTTCGTCTGCAAACGCTGTTGGACGTATTCACGTCACGTGAACACCCTCCATGAACCCTGTTGGGGGTGTCACATCTTAGAAAGCACAGGATGGGAATTCTGAACACCCGGCAGGGGGAGGTCTGCATGGTGGCGCCACCCCTGCTGGATGTTCAGTCTCCATTTTTATTTTCATTAGATTCTCATTGGATAATACAAGATATCATGATTTTTCGAAGCTGGTCCCTCCCTCATAAACTCTGTATTGTCAATCATCAAGGATGGTCCAGCTTACTCCATTTGTTCAAACTCAAACGTTGATTTTTTTTCATTAGTATGTCATTGGTTCCTAGATGCTCAAACTAAGACGTTGATTTTTTATTAGAATCTCATTGGATCCTAGACCATTTTGATTATAATCAAGACTGGATTTTAATAGAATATTATTGCAAACAAACATTTCAAGGGCGTGACACCACTAGGGCGTCACACACGTCCCGTTTGTAATAAAGGCCTGTTTTTTTCTCTTCCAGTCAATCATTGGACAATAAACCACTGTCTCGTGCGTGCCAATGGTCGACTGTTTCTCATTCAGTTTGCTTCTTGGATCTAACCACCCCTCCTTCTAATTCGTTTTCAGACACCATGGCTGCACTCAATTTCCCTTTAATCAAACCATGGTCATACACAGGTTACAACCATTATATCAAATGGCCTCATCCAGCACTCATGACTTTTTCTTCCAAGAGGCAAACACCCTTTATTTTGTTCACTCATTAATATCCAGGGCGTGACGTCACTAGGGCGTCACACACGTCCCGCTTGTAACCAGGCTTATTCGCGACTCGTCTATTAAAAACTATGTGGATCTAATTTTTGTGTGCTTTTTCTGATTCGTTTCAGACACCTTTGACCATTTCCATTTTCATTTGATCAAACCATGGTCTCAATTAGGGTTCAACCATTATATTCCATGGCCTCATCCCAATCTCATGACCACTTCTGCTAAGAAGCATTCTCCTTACCTTTATTTCGTATATGGACATTTCAATCAGTAAAAAGAAAAAAATGGGCGTGACGTCACTCGGGCGTCACCTACGTCCCGCTTGTAACCAGGGCTTTACGCGGTCATTAAAACTATGTCAAGCATGCAGATTCAACTCTTGTGTGAGAGTGTTCTTTATTCCATGGGGTCACGTGTCAAACCATGCCCAAATATGGGCATTTGTGACGTCAATAAGTCACATGGGCGAAATGCGCGATTCTGATTGGTCGAGAGAAATTTTGCTGCGCTCTGATTGGTTAGGACCTAGTGTAGCCCCCTATACTACTCCCAACTCGGAAACAATTCGGGATACACTCGTCCAACATTAATTGTTTGAGGGGCGAGGGGAGGGGTTGGACCTGTGTGCATTGGAAAGCGCCCCAGGAACGCGAAAGTGTCCCAAGACTTCTGTCCACGATTGTCTGAAAAGGAGGTGGGAAGAAAAAAGGCAATTTTGAGTGTTTTTCAAGCCTGTAAAAGTGTTTTTTCGGGATTCTGATGGAAGATCGTGAACGTGTTTTAAGAATTCGCTCGAAACGAATGATATACACCAGACATTGTAGACTGATCTCATAGCGCGTGCTTTATTCCAAAGGATAACATAACTTTAAACGAGACTCACGTCCGAAAACGGTTAAGGGAAGCAAAGAGTTACTAACATTAAGGTGTACACAGTAAGAATTTCGGCAGGCGAGAGAGCTAGAGTCGTGGATATACGACAAATCACGAGAGGTCATTTACCTGGTATATAACTTGCTCAGAGATGTCACCATTACAGTCGCCAGAAGGCCGTACGTTGGTAGAGAAAATATCAACGTTTTCCAAAAGATAGAAGGGCCGTGAAAAAATATTAAGCGATGTGAATAGCCATTCCTGTCATTTGTACAAAACATGTAAAAATACGACAGGGCTATAAATGCAATTGTGATGCAAGAAAAAAGCGGTTGTTTCATAATACGCCTGGTCCGTGGCAAAACAGTTTTTCGCTGACTTCTAGACAATTGTACCGGATCATTTTTGTTTGAACGTGTTGCTAGTATTTGTATGTGTTTATTTGATAACAAAAATTATGTTGTGTGATATTTGTCACGAACTAAGTAAACAACCAAGTGAGTTTACTTTGAACTGATTTGCATAGCTGGACAGTACGCACCAACAGTACTCTCTCTAAAACCCGAATAATATGTGCTTTTTCTATAGAATCTTAACATCTTAGGGATGGTGAAAGAAAATTTATCTGTAGATGCATCCTTTGACGCTTTTATTTACAGCGAAAACGCAATTTTTAGCTCTTTATTCACAGTACTCACTTTGAAATGGAGAGAAAGAAGAATAAGGTAATTTTTCCTTACTGAATCAAGTGAGTACTGTTGTATTCACTTTACGGAATGGCCTTTTTGACGCATATTATTTCAAATGCGATTTCTTTGTGCTTAAAATATACCTTAGCCGTGTTTCCTTAATGAATTTGTAGCGAATATTGATAATACACTGTGCTTTTGCTACCGAGTACTGTGCCCGATATTCGAAACATCGTGTCTGACTAACTTCCGCTATACTGGGCTCCAGTTTAGCGGAGTGGGTCCGATATGGCTAATCAGGCAATTGCCTTGTAAAAACTTGCAATGTTGAGGAAATAGTTTCAAAGGTCATTATTATTGCATGTGATCATCTACTTGTCGCCAAAATGCCTAAAAAGCGTAGGAAAAATGTAGAAAACAGACTTTTCCCCCCCCAAACCAGGATTCAGACAATCCTGGACAAAAGTCCTTGGGACAGTACCGCAGTATTCATATTTTTCTGTCATTTCTCGGTTCCCTCTAAACAGTGGATCCTTTTCAAAATTTTCTTGCAGTTCTCCCTCCCCCCACCCTATACAAAGTTAAATCTCGGAGAAAATTCTGGATACACTCGTTCAACTTTGTTTGTGGGGTGAGGGGAGGGTTGGACTTGTGTGCATTGAAAAACGCCTCAGAAACGCGAAAGTGTTCCAAGACTTTTGTCCATGATTGTAGGTATAATAAGTTCTCCGCGTTATCTGTAAGAAACATTCTAGGCATTAGGAGCTTGGGAACCGGCTCCTATATGTACCATTACGACTAAAGGACCGTTATTCCTGACGTAGGCCTTGTACAAGGAAGTAGCAGTTTAATTCTGTAATTTTAACATATGACTTTTCCAGCACATGAGGTTTAGCACAATAATACTGTCACTTATAAGATTTTAAATTGGCAATGATGAAAAAAAATACTTTAATATACGTATTACCCACAACCTATTGTGTTGTACTGATTTGTACTGGAGCCATAATCGGAGTAGCTAGAAACCGCCAAAAAATGACGCCGGGTCCACGCGGTTCCATTAATCATTGCGCTATTTTTAGAACGAATTAAGCCACTCTCAACGTCATTAACTCGCGTGGGCCGCAAATTTGACAGACTCCCGTATGGAGTTCCAGGAGATGGGCGCTTCTTCTAACTTTACTTAAGTGATCTTTAAACTTTCCAAATGGTTCATATCTCTCTCATGTAATATACACCTCTGTCATATCTATTATATATATCATCCGTATTTTTCTATCCACATCTCAAGAGAAATCCACAACAGCTTTGCTACGCTTCAAGCGTTGCTTTTTTTTTAAGAAAATAAAAAAACACTTCAATTTATTTCAACTATCTTCTCGCAGTTCATTTGGGCTGTATTATCTAAGCATTTCCTTCGTTATTTCTTAAATTTGCCATTATTTTTTTTTGTAATTTTCCACCCTCCTTTCGCTGATTTTCTTCTTTCCCGGACGGGATATTTCTTGGACGACATCTCCGACATCTCTTCGTCATGAGATTCATCAAAAGCACTTTCACTTGCGATAACCGGAATCACGTCCATAGTCCTCACATTTATAGTCATTTTCAAAGAGCTTCTCCTCAAGGGCTTGCCAAAAATCGGAAGGGACAATGATGACAAAAAGGAATTTATTCATGTCCCTCTAAGGTAATTTTTGATGCCAGTTTGTGTATTCTTTTCACGGCGTTCTTGCAAAAATTATATTGCGCTTGTGTGTCACACGGTATTAAAAGATTTGAGTATTTTGATGGTACCAACCCTATTACTGGCAAAGGGGTCAGCTACAGTATTCTACAACGCTTTTGGGCGATGTTGGTATCTTAATGTTGCTTGTATGCTAGCCGCGTAGGTTCGTACGGAATCGTATGTATACGTGGTTGAACAAGCGTAGTGTTTTAGTCTTGAACATTAGCAAAAAACAGAGAAAAAAACTTGCAACTCTCTTAGTTCAGATAGATCGGAGAAGATCCCAGGTGAAAGCTGTTTAATTTTGTTGGTGTGCAGCGACCTGCAAGAATGAGTTAGCGTATCTTCATGACACAAATAATTCATAAGAAAAAACAGCCTCATCAAAATCCATTTTAAACCTGGGTTCAATTTAATAAAACGTTTAATGTACAAATGTAGCCATTGTTTTAGAGTCTGAAAACAATAGCTACACTTGTAAATTACACTATTCGTTTTATCAAATTGACCCCTGGTCATTGCTTGTAGCTGACCTCTGTATGTACTGATAACATGGTCACACCGGTCATTAAAGAAAACTAAATTATCGATGCTCTATATACTATTTTGCATCTGACCTATTACTTTCTCGCCCTCTGGTAAGCTACAATCTTGTAGGTACATTATAATTTTAGTATATTATAATGCATGACTGACACGATACATATAAAAAACGACAAAAATAGTATCGTTCGTTAACACGATGAAGTTTTCTTTCCTACAATGCCTGTATAGGATATGCTGGCAACAACATTTCATTAATTAACAATACGAGTTGATTTTTTATAGCAATCTTTTAACAGGGCAAGAAGCAAGTGTCCATTGTCGGCATTAACGGTCTTCCGTATTGAGCGTGTTAGGTTTAGAGAAAATGTGAGGTCTTTACTCAGGGACAAGGGAAACTGTCAATAATAATCAACAAGGTCTCCGTGTTAAGTGGGTGCCCGTAAAGAGGGGTTCAAGAAACGTACGGTAGCTGGTAAAGATCGAGGGTATCGCATTGTGCGAGCCTTTGTTAATTAAAAGTTAAATTCTAATAAACGAGCTAATATTCTACTTTGGCGGGACTTTCGAATTACGAAAACACAATGTTTTTTGTTGTTCGGTCAATCTCCGATCGACCCTCTTGGTGAAGCAACCATAGGAGGCACATGTGCCTCTGTTCAAACCTTTGTCCCTTATAAGGGTTTTACTGCAAGCGGCTCTCTCGACCCACATAAACAGTGCTATGTACTCACAAAAGAGTTGTGTGGTATAAGACTGGCCAATTTTAAAAACGGAGCTATTCTGGATTTCACTCATGACACTTGCGAAATGTGTTCTTTAGCTTACACGTAATAATTGGCCAAGGGTGATTTCAAATCCCCGTAAGCTCACTTGTATTAAAGCTTTTTTGTAGCTCTAAGTCCGTCATGTTGGCCCGTCTTCTCCTTCGCGAGCATTTTCAAATTTTAGGATCGTATTTTTTACCGCATACAAACACTGGATTCGTGCTGTGGTATTATCAAAGCAACTGGGCTTTTTTTCTCCTAGGTTCCCAAACTACCTAGAAAGTGTGAGAGTAAAGATTGGCTTCCTTGTGGTGAGGACGGACGGTCGTTCGTTCGGTCGGTGTACGGTCAAGTGATTACAAAATGTTTCTGGGATGGGTAGATTTGCTTACCCATGGTGCTCCGCAGGCGCGCCCGAGGGCTCCGCTATAATTAAAGTTAATTATCTGATCCACTGCCTCGAATACATAGAAAATTAGGCTACCTATTAAATCTTGATCTGTGCCGCGTAACTAAAGAGTGCCTTCTTTTCTTGTCTTTAAAATTAACTGGTGAGAGACTTGGGAAGAGACTGAAGCATTTTCTTAAATGAATATTAGATACATCTGTGCTTAGCACTTCTGTGTTAACTCTCCCGCTTTACCTGTTTCTCTATTCGGTTTTTGTTGCGTTCGCGCGCACGTAGAGCTCCGCTTTGAATGCGAATGTAAATGCACAATGGTATTGATATTCAGAGTTATTCACATCATGTACAACTCGTTGTGATGTAATGTTCTTAAGTATCCCATTCAACAAGACGAAGGTGATAATTATTGTAGTATTTTGATGCAATTGTGTCAAAAATCTGTGTATTTGTGACCGTCCATGCACACTTGGTGAGAGAGCGTTTGATGCCGTAAAAAATCCATGTCGTGTCATGTTATGTATAACACAGAGATCATAAACATTTTAACACTGCGTGTACAAATCGCGCTGTCATTGAGACAAGATTTAAATATTATTGTTTCCTTGGCCTCTATTGGAAAGCCCAATATGATTCTTTACAACACCATATTTGTATTATGCATAAAGTAATTAATGATAATATTATAAATAATAATAATCTAGTAATTTGCTATAGTGTCTTTTAACATATAAATGATCAATGAGGAAAAATAAGAATGAAAATGGCAATTTTAAATTTATCTAGGGCGTCTCAAGTAACCAAAACAGTCACTAAAGGTATCCAGAACCAACGCAACCTAGTCACTGTACATAGCCTCATGCTAACGCCTAGTGGAAAACAAAATATGCAAATTTGAAAGGTTCGACAACAAATGCCCAGCACTGGTCAGATCTACGAAAAAATGCCTGTTCAAGGGAACTTAGCACTTTACAGAAATGACCGGCAAATGCTCCGGGGAGGGGCACAGGTACGCTTAGAATTGACTAGGCCACGAAGATGGAAGCCAACTCGCATCCTCGAAGGTCTATGCGTTGCCTTTTTTCGTCTGGCTGAAATAAGACACTTTTTATTTAGTACAACAGAAAAAATGGGAACGATTGCACTTGCACACGACCTGTCCTCTCGTCATCCATTCTTAATTAATTTTAGTAAGCTGTTATTAGGTCCGGAAGTATCTTTTAACCGCAAATTAAATTGCGGCCTACAAGCTGTGTACAATGGAAGAGAGGCCGAATTAAGAAATATCCCTGTTTTTTTTTAAAGAGTTTCTCAGTGACCCATCTTGATTTTTGCGGGGATCATATGTTATAGTATCTCTTATTTGCTAGGAAGGGTTAAGGGTTTTACTCTCTTGTAATAAACTATTTAGGAAGTAACTCGACTTTTATCCCATAAAATCAAAAAATGGTCACTGCATTTGAAGAAAACAGTTTTCTTGGGACGGAAGCTTTATTGCTGCCATTTGAAGATAGCAAGGCATATTAAGTTCTCCGCATTATCTGTCACTTATGTCCAGGTTTGCACGCAGCAGCAAAAAGTGCGATTTTTCGTGTGTTGCGAAAAATCGCAAGTCTAACTATTTTTCGCGCTAGTTGCAATTTTTCGCAGTTCTTTGTCATGTCAACAATCACTGAAGTTCAGGGCGAGTTGTCGATTTAACAAAATTTGCGAAAATGGCGAAAAATCAAACCTCAAAAGTCTGACGATTTTTTGTGTTACTTGCGATTTTTCGCAGTTCTTTGTCAGGTTAATAATCACTAAACCAGACCGAGCTGCGGATTCAACAAAATTTTCAAAAATTGCGAAAACTCGTAAGTCTGACGATTTTTTGTGTTACTTACGAGTTTCCGCAGTTCTTTGTCATGTTAATAATCACTTAGCCAGACCGAGCTGCGGATTCAACAAAATTTTCAAAAATTGCGAAAACTCGTAAGTCTGACGATTTTTTGTGTTACTTGCGATTTTCCGCAGTTCTTTGTCATGTCAATCAGTTCACTTTTCTCGTGTTCATGATCACTTAAAACAAAGCCGTTTGCCGATATTTTTGTCCGAAAAGTTTCCGCTTTACTTGCCATTTTGGCATTTCCCTGTCAGCGCAATTAAAGCATATCTAGACGCAAAAGCCAACGCAGCCAATCTAGTTAAATAAAGGTTTGTTATCTAAAGGTTCGAGTGATATTCGTCAGATTCCATTGTATTTCAAGTTTCATCATTTTATGCCTTCTTTAAACTAGGAGTTTTCGAACAAGGGATCAACATCATTAATGTATTTTTCAACTGGTCAAAGACATTTATTCACATTACATCTTGAATACAGCATCACTCACTTCAATATAACAATTATTTTCACTAGTACATCTAAATTATGTGGTCTTTACGCCCTAACGTGGATTCGCCCGAGGTTGCTTCGCCCGCACTTGTTTAAGTCGATCCGACCGATGACAAACAACACTCTACAACACCGCTTATTAAAGATGCTTTTTGCTTGGATTATTTTGCCGCCATTACTTAAATAGGTCAAGCGTTCTGCACGATCTTAGAAATCTCGACGATTGCTACGTCGATCTTGAATATATTTTGTATAAACTCGTCACTGCAAAATGTTGTGGATCACTATATGCTGTCACTTTCACTTTGACGCTTATTCCTTGACAAATCAACGTCGGACAAATCTAAAAGTAATATACCTCGGGTCTTTAATGCTCATGCCCCAACAAAAACACTATACATGTCATATACTTCGTTCTTTATCCACCAACCCCAGCTAAGCCTTCTTAATTCGAATCAGCCATTCTTGTTTTACAGTATTCGGCGACTTCAGGACTGCCACCGAAGACTAAGAACATTTTTACACCTAGTCCATCGCCAATTTACTTCATTGGGGACTATGGACGGCGAACATAGCTAGGTCGGTTGCGGGTGCAATTAAATCTGACCTAGACACCGAAAAATGGTCATATATGGTTAAACCTGATTGCTTTAACTTACTAGCACCTAAATTTCTTCTTTCGTGGTCTCTATCTAATTGCCCAAAAAGTACTTCATTTTAAAAGAACTTTTAAATATTAATTAATAATGACGATGTAATAAAAAGGACAACTGGTCAAGAACTACAGGATTCCAACAGGTTTTTTGGATTTAAACTTGAACACTTTTTGCTATTTTTTCTTAAGTTCAACTAAGGAAAAATCAATGTCGGGCGAATCCACATGTAATAGACGTTCTTTAATGCTCATGGACCCAAACAACAACACTATAAATGTAATATACTTCGTTCTTTAATCCACAAATCCCAACAAAGCTGTTGAATACGAAGCAACCATTGCAATTTTATTAAAATTTTTGGCGACTAACGGACTGCTCACCCCGGTAGCAGTACACTTTCACGTACCTAGTCCATTTTAAAATTTGCAACGCTTGGAATGTGGTCAACTTTCACTTTGTGAAAAAAGAATATTAAATTCCCTGCCCAACGTAGCTACTTAATGTTAATTTGAAAATTGTAAAATCGACGCAGTTCAAACGAGTTTTAACCGACGTTTCGGCAATGCTGCCTTCTTAGGGGGTACAAGACTAAATGAGACTATTTTTGTACCCTGAAAAAGACAGCATTGAAAATACGTCGGTTAAAACTCCTTTGAACAGCGTCGATTTTACGTCAACTTTCATTTTGGCCGAGCGCGACCTCGGGTTTAGTTTTGCCAAATTCAAGATGGCGGATCAATGTGCAGCTACCGAAGGTGAACTAAATTTCCATAAAAGATGCACTGAAGCGAGAGAAATCAAAATTTCAGCGGGGAATTTGGAACGCACATACCCTAAAGGATTTAGGCAAGACATTCCACGAACTGAATAAGCTGGCTGAGTCAGTTGTGAAAGGGAATTTTGGCGCGCTTCGCGAGCGCACCAATTACTACAGGATCGGCGAGATTATGTCCTATGCTTTAACGAAGCATGGATCGCGCAAAGATAGCCTCCCACGCAGGCGTTTTTAGGGGAGCTCGTATTTCTTCCCTCCACACAAACGCCGTTTGTGGGGAGGAAAGAAATACGAGCTCCAATTATTATTCACCGTCTTAGTCCAAAAATGAGCATAGTGCATCCGTGGATGATTTGCTTTGACCTTCCCATGGCTCATGAGGTCTTTGATCTCTTGAACAAGGAGATTCTTGGTCTGACAAGATTTGGGATAGATACACCAGGTTCAGTGACTATAACATTTTCAAACCTGAGAAGATTTTCGTATCTCTACAACCAGTTCCAAGATTGTGGTGGGTTTAGAAAGCAACTTGGTAAAGGAAAAAGAGAGGCAAAGTTTATTGTGAACTCTTATTTTTGTGAACTCCGAGAAGAAGGAAACAATGGTCTACAATGCTAAAGAACAGATTTTGAGAGCAAAATTTTTATGGATACTGGAATTCATATGGGATTAGTCAGGATTAGTCAACAATGAATAGAGGATGCAAGGTTGAATCATACAGTAACAAGTATTTCCCTAATACCTCATTGACAAAAACCTGTCAACCTTTGTGCTTGGATGATAACAAAAAAGACAGAATGCCTACCATGGATCATTGCAATTATTCCTTATGTTTGACAATTTTTTTGAGAAATCCCAAAAATTGTAGAAATCCCAGTTTTTGCTGGGCACCCTTCTACCTCCTGTAACACTTGACTTAATTAATTTTAGCAAAAACTGCGATTTCTCCAATTTTTTGCAATTTTTGGAGAAATTGCAGAAATCACAGTTTTTGCTGGGCACCCTTGTACCTCCTCTAACACTTGTCGTAACTAATTTTAGCAAAAACTGCAATTTCTCCAATTTTTCGCAATTCTTGGAGAAATTGCAGTTTTTGTTGGACACCCTTCTACCTCCAGTTGACTTAATTAATTTTAGCAAAAACTGCTATTTCTCCCATTTTTTTGCAATTTTTGGAGAAATCGTAGAAATTGCAGAAGTCGCAGTTTTTGCTGGACACCCACCTCCTGTAACACTTGACTTAATTAATTTTAGCAAAAACAGCGATTTCTCCAATTTTTCACACTTTTTGGAGAAATCGCAGAAATTGCAGAAGTCGCAGTTTTTGCTTGACACCCTTCTACCTCCTGTACCACTTGACTTAATTAATCTTAGCAAAAACTGCGATTTCTCCAATTTTTCACAATTTTTGGAGGAATCGCAGAAATTGCAGAAATCGCAGTTTTTGCTCAACACCCTTGTACCTCCTGTAACACTTAACTTAATTCATCATAAGCTAGAGGCCCGATTTTATTGCTCACACCAGGGGACCCCTTTTCCATGGTAATGAACGAGCTTTGCGGTCAGGCGCTCAATGCGGGGGGGAGGGGGATGGGTGAAAGTCGTTTCGGAGGGGATTGACTGTGATGGCACCTTTGATCTTTGGAATGTTTCTGAGGGGTGTAAGAAAAATTGGCTATTTCTGTGGGGGGAGGCAGGGGTACTGTGTCAGTACCTTTGATCTTTTTTTCTTTTCTTTTAGAACTCATCAGACACTCCGATCTTGCTTTCCAAACGCAACGTAAAGGCATTTCGGTCTGTGGTGTTTGATAAAGTTTGAAGCCTCTTTGACATCACCCAAATACAAGATTTTCCTGGTTATGAAGTTTCTCTTGAAAGTGCCATAACATGGATTATCAGGGAGTTCAGATTACATGGTGTGCAGAAAGAAATAATTGACCTAAGCCTCAAGCTTGATGGTAGGCCATTTGCAGGTGAGAACGCAATCTTTACTATACAGTGTAACTTATTTCCAGATTTCTTTATTGTATTTTGCAACAACTGTGTTGCACTTAAGAAAGAAAAACATAGAAACAAAATCAACAGTGAAATTGGGTTAAAAATTATGACACCAAGGGACATACAATAGTGTCCAAATTATTTCTTAACTGTGACTGAAACAAGTTCATCCTAACGAAACCCTGTGATCTTTTATCATGGGTGTAGTCTTGGACTGAAATAGTCTTTTTCGTCAGTATTCTTAAACATTTACCGTTCTGTATCCATAATTTTCACTTGAAAGATATTCAGTCATGGACAGTGCAGAGATAAAATAATGTAAAGCAGGGTATATAATATATGTGAGTTGAAAACTTGTTGTCCATATTATTGTTGTCTGTATTAGGGAGTAAATTTTAGAGAAAATACATGCTTTTTTTTGTTGCGACAAATCCGTTAAATACAGGTGTGTGTATTAAGTTTGGGGGGGGTAACATCAAAGTGGCAGGGTAAACATAGCCAAACACTTTGAAATCTAGGTCATGAAGTGGTGCTTAAATTTTTGAAATGCCTTTTTTTGTTGTTTCCTCTCATTTGTAGGGCGCAGTCAGGTCTTAATGGGTGTAGTCCCCAAAGACACACCATCCCTGTCTAATCATGAGAGCTACAAATCAGTGTGCCCTTTAGCTATTGCTAATTGTAAGGAAGACAGGTATGTTGTATTTAAATTTGATTCATTAGTCAAATAGTTATTTGTTTCCAAAATAACTAGTTTTGTTAGTGAAAATTTTTATTGTACCTTTTAGACTGTGTAATTTTTGTTTGTCGACCAGTTATACATGCAAGCTGAAATAATTTGTGGATTTACAACAAATTTATTATATGAGGCCTAAAGGCCCCAGTAAATGATCATTTTTGAAAATTAATTTACCGCAAAGGTCTTAATTTATTAGTGGGCCACTCAAACCCGACCTTTATATGTTTTCAAGTCTTAAGAACTATCTGTCGCAGACTAGACTAGCAGTATGGTATTTCATTTTCCTTTTTTTTTCATTTTAGTAATAACTTCAGTTTACTGGTAACTTTACTTTTGATTATTACTAGGAAAAAAAAAAAAGCTAAAAAAGCTGATTGTTAATATCAACAAACAAAAGGATGCGCTAAAGAAGAATGAAATCACAGTGGATGGAGTGCATTATGCTGTGAGATTTAAAGGTAAGTTTCACATAATAATTAATAAGATATTTCTTAGTACCATAATTTTCAATCCAAATGCCTGCATGTACACCCTTGTAGAAATTAAGTATACTTTAAGTATACTTTAAGTATACTTTATATGTACTTCTCAGAAAAAAAGTACATTTGAAGTATACCTCGTTTGTACTTCCAGAAAAAAAGTATAAATGAAGTATATCTGGCAAATGTACTTCATTTATACTTCAAATACTTAAGTATACTTTAAGTATACTTTTTCAAACTTCAGTGCTTGTGAAAAATAGTTTCGCAAAGAAAAGTGTACTTTAAGTATACTTTGAAACTGAAAGACACATTCTGATCTGAGGATCTAAGAAGGTTTGTCCGGATCTTGAAATCACTACAAGACAAAAGTATACTAAAAGCATCCTTTAAGTATATATAATTTAATTTCAAAATAATGTTCAGATCAAATCAGTTGAGATCATGTAAAGATTTCTTCAGAGTGATGAAGTATATAACAGGTTTCTAGATACACAGGGCACACATTAGCTGTTCAGTCGACTTCCTTCGTAAGAAGATCATCCGCCGATCGAATCCCTGGGCGAAATGGCAAAGTCGCACAGTTTCGGGCATTTCTTTAACGTCTTTCGTGGAATTTTTGCACTTGGCAGTAAAATATATCGGATGTAATTAAGGCCGGGGTCGTTTAACCTCCTTTTTTTACGAGGACCTTAAGAAATAGAACGAGAACTCGAAGCAAAACCATCGCTCATCGTCGGACATCTTTACGTTCGCGGAAAGAAATGCATATATGAAGGTGTTGAATTACCGCTGACTTCCAGTACCGTGGGAACATATACGGGATCTTTTGGATTTCCTAATACGGTCATGTATGAATCATTTACAGCATACCTAACTTCCATATATGGTTTTGGCGGGCGATACAGATTCGAAGGAACGTTCGTTGAGCTTTGCCGAGAGTGTCTTCAAGATATTTATACGCTTGGAATATTGCCTTTAATTTATCTTCACAATTCGAGTACAATATGAGTGGAACTTGAAACGAAAACAAAAGAAGTACACCATGACTGAATTTTGACGATACAAGTAAGTTTTGGGGTAGAAAATGTATCGGTTCCAGTCGTTTCAATATATATCGATTCTTCTTTGCAAGCCATTTGCAAATGACACACGAGTTAAGCCTTAAGGTTTACAAAGTTAAAGCTTGTTTACCTCGCCTAAAGTGCAGTGTAAATTCAAAATATAAAACCCAAGTCTTGTTCTCCTTAGATCGCATTTCGTTCCAGTTTTTGTACGTAATAGGTAGACATATTTCTTTAATAAGGTAATGGCACAATTTACTTTGTAGCCAAAGAGTACAGATCTAATCATTCTTGTCTATTAAACATTTACTAAAATTAAGAAGAATATTGTGTGATGGTTCTAAGCAATAATTATTAAGTACAAGTGAGTTAAAGAAAGTTCAGAAAGAAACCTGTTAATATACAAGCACCTTCCTTGAAATGATCTCATTGTCAATGAAAATTTTACTAAAATCAAGAAGAATAATATATTATGGTAATCAAATGCAGTGATTTCCTTTGATAGGAATAGAAAATGTATATTTTTATGTTGTGGAAACCTATTTCAACAAGATTTGCAATATATTTTTTTATAATTTCTTAGTACATTTGTATTGCTTTAAGTTAAGGGTAGTTTTTTTTGTTATATCAATAAATGATTTTACAAAATAATTGATCCAAGTCTGACGTGTCTCAGTGATTGATTAACATATTGCATTGAGTATACTTTAAGTATAATTTTAAGTATACTTGAAGTATACTTCCCATTAAGTATACTTCAAGTATACTTTAATTAAGTATACTTTAAGTATACTTTTTAGGTGTCGAAAAGTTGTGTACTTAAAGTATACTTCTGGTAAGTATACTTAAAGTATACTTTAAGTACAAATGAAGTATACTTTTTAAAGTGTTTATCACCTATATAAAGTATACTTTAAATGTACTGAATTTCTGCAAGGGCATTGACCACTCTTTTCAAAAATTTATAGCTACAGTTATACTTGACCTGAAGGCCCTCTATTTTTTGCTGGAACAAATAGGGAAAGCGAACCTTAAGCTTGGGAAACGAGGAACTGAAGTAGATTGTTGCTTTATCTGCAAAGCATTGAGGGTATGTGGATACATTCAAAATCTCTGAGTCAACAAATTCTACTATGCAGGTTTTGACCTTACCAATGACCAACTTACTAATATAGTACTATTAGATTTTCAGTTGTGCTGGGTAAAATTTCTTAGAAAAAACTAGCTATGAATAATGGCTATTTTTATGGGATGTTGCGATCTTGGTCCACATACAGTTTGTTTGAAACACTTTAGCATGTCCAAGGCCAACATTGGAGGGTAATTTAGTTATAGTTTTGGTTTACTAAGAATTCTCCGATGATACTTGTTGAGGCATATAGCCCTTGATTATTCATGAATTTCAGCATTTGTAGTTGTCATTTTGAATTCACAGTAACTTCTAGTTATAAAAGGCATTCAAAACATTAAGGTTATCTCAATACGGTTAACCTCTATTCAAAAAATTAAATTCCCTGGTATAGTGAGTGAATCCCTTCATCCCAGCATTTATAGCTTAACAAGTATGTTTTCTATGAAAGACTCACTTTTTATATAGACCTCATTTTAGCAATAATATTTTGTAAATTAAGCCTTGCCTTTTGTTAATAAGGGGAAGTTCCACTGCATGGAAAAGGAAGCAAAAAGCTTTTTTTGGAAAAACATGGTGTTTAATGCCCCTGTCTATAAAATGTTGGCAATTATCCTTGTCTTGTTTTCCTAGAGAGCACATATTATTTTCCTATAATAATGTACCACAGTCTTCCTTTACTGTAGGTGTGTCAATGTTGTAGGGGCACTGTCATAAAAGACTGAAAACCTGTCGAGAAAAATACTTGAGTTTGAAATCTATAAAACTGTTAAGTACATATCCCCCACAACTAACAGAATAATTAATCTTCTTTTTTCTAGTTTCAAAGGCATCCGTGATGACTTAGAGTTCCTTCTTAAAGAGGATTTATCGTCTATTAATCTCTGCGCCTTTCACTGTGAACTTAGAAATACCGAAGAGTTGTTGTCATCATTGGGTTTGTTTTTGTACAAAGTGGGTTCACTTGATGAATGTAATGCCGAATTGGCAAATTATGGCCCTGAGAATTTTAGCAGCAGAATAACAGTGAAGATGAAGGAGGGCCAAGAAACTGCTGTTGAAAAGCACAGCATCCAGGTGTCTTCATTTTCAGGTACCTTCTATATTGTTTCATTTTTATCATGATTGCTTTCATTCCCTTTATCCGCTTCAGGGCTTTTACTTTTGTGCTGTAGCAGCTGCTTGAGTTTCATTTGTACAATACCTTGATCCTTAATATGAAAACGGTAACACTGCTTTGTAATGAAGATTTCATTAAGTTGTGAATTTAAATCCTGTTTGTTTCTTTCTGTACTATTTTTCCGGAAGGTTCTACTGATCGTGAGTTCCTCACAAACATTGAAACGATTGTCAGGAACTCCTTGCTTCATGACAAATTTAAGTCATTTTTTGCTGATCCAGAAAGTGCTAGAGAGGCACTCCTGAATAAGGTCACAATATTTTGTAATGATAGAATCAAGGTATGGCTCAGGATATCACATGATTTGAATGTTTCACTTAAACCAGTGCAACACACAATAATATTTTTTGTGCAGTATGTAGAAGCATACACTGAAAAAAATGGTTTCTGTTTAAAATATTCAATGAATTTTTAAAAATTTGTTTTAGTACTATCAGGACATGGCTATTTCAGACACATTTACCAGAGACTTTGGTTCAATTAAATCAAAGGAGGAGACTATTACCCTCACAGGTTCAGGTACATGTTACAGTCATTATACTGTTATTTAAAACCTTTCCTTCCCTTTGACTGTGATAAACTAGACAGTTTGAATTAATGACTGCATTTATATCCATCTACACTGGAAGTTGTGATAGGCTAGCTAGCACTGTTAGTATTAATATAACCCCATGACGTGACCATTGTGTATCAAGGGTACATCATTATTGCATCAGATTACTACATCCCAACTGAGTGAATGTTCCTTAGCATGTACAGCACACCCAGTGGTTTGTGTTCTTGCATAATAGTCCTCCCTTAAAAAGAATACCCCCTTACACTTTGTGATGTGACTACCTAACCTGTTTTCCTTAGAAGCTGTAAAAGAAGTTCAGAGAAGACTGGAATTCTGGCAGGGCAGACTACGTAAATCAAGGAAAATTTGTGGAGCTGTCAGAAAAGTGTGTTGGTGGGTCAGTTGCTAAAGGGAAACGAGGAAAAAAAGGCAGAAGGTGGACAATGCTGATCTTTCTCAGTTATCTGATTATGCAGCAGAAGTGTTTTACCAATTTTGTTAAAAGTAATTAAATAATCAAGTCTTTTTTTACTTAATTGGAAGACATGTTGGACAGTTTTATGAGAAATAAGATATCGGGCAAAATCCAGACACGTTAAGTTAAAACTAGTCAAGCTGATTTTGCTTTTTTGAACAAAATTCTTAACTTTAACAAGTGGTAGTTACAAAACACAGGTCACAAGGGAAGGTCACTGCATACTCTTATAAAGAAAAACTGAGATAGGCATGCAGTTTCCCCTTAACTTAATACACCTCAATTCAGATTGTAATTTGGGCTTTTCATATAATTATTCACTTTGATTTCAGGTTGACACTGACTGGAAAGACATTTCTGAAGTTATTAGAAGTAGTGTCTTCGAGGAAGATTAGCAAGATTTAATTGACATTTTTGACATACAGGTATGTGTCAGGTAATTCACTTTTAGTAAGAGTGTAAATACGTACCCTTTGAAAATGAAGTCCTCTTAATGGAAAATATGCATAATGTCTAAAACTATTACAACAATAAATTTAGACAAGAAGGTTAATACAGCTGTAGTGGAGTTTCTTGTAAATCTTTCAGCAGAGACTGACCAGCAATTAAAAGCCATTGCATGACGAGAAATTCAAAAATAATTTCCAATCACTTTAACTGACATTCAAAAACTCATTAATAATCCATAAAGAAAAAACAAAAGAAAGAAATGCTTAATGAGTGTCTATCTGATAAAGGCACGGCTAAACTTTACATGCAATTTTTTAGATTAAAAAAAAAACAGACCTAAATATTAATACAAGATCTATATCAGAGATTTTGAAGCCCTTCAAAAAATTTGCAGTCATTTATAATCAGAACCTGGATATACACTCATGCTGGTCTTTTAAACAATACTTAAAGTTTGATTATAGAATGAGGCACATACATTATTATTTTAAAAGTAAAATGTTTTTCCCTTCTAAAATGTTTAAGATATTCACAAAGTACAGGTCACATTCCCCAGGTAATAAGTACATGTCACTGCTCCATGGATGAATTGCCAAACCACACAGATTCCCCTCTATCTAATAGAGCATTTTGTTAAGAGTTTAGGGCTTGCAAATACTTTTAATGCTAAAATTGTGAAAGGTTTCAACCCAGGAGTATAATACCATCACTGACGTGATACAATTCACTTTGACTGAGCTGAAGATGACTACCGCACAGGTTGTCGAAACGTCAGTCACTGTCAACAACAACAGTCCTATTCAGGACTATGTTCACCCGGATGATCAAACTCAACCTACTTTTAAATTCATTTGTCTGTATCATGGTGAACTGTACTCTGACAGTGTGGAAAAGTTACCTGTATTTTAGACCCACCGTCAGTTACTGCACAGTCTTCAATGTTGATTTTGACAACTGTTTAACATGTATGGAAATATGCCTCTTTTTTCTTTTAGTGCAAAGAATGGGAATTCCTTGTAAGGGAAGTGTTTGGCTGCAACCTGGGCACTGGTGATTATGGCCACATCACCACTGAACATGCCAGCATGCTGTTTAGAAACCACCTCAGCTTGAGGGAGTATTCAAATCAAGGCTTTGAGGCAGCACACTCATCACAGTGTCAGTTATATTCAAAGGCTACTTCCCATGACAGGCATGGTCATGCTACATCAAGTTAGTTTTATATTTTACTTTTTATTATTATTACTTTTATATTATCATACATCTCAACACTACAGTACTTGAAACTAATAATTTATCACCTACTTAAATATTGTTAGAACTAAACTAAAGTACAACTCTTTTTATAGAAAGGTTAGGAAGCTCAACATTTCATTTTCACATTGTTTTGTGATACCACAGATGATGCATAGTTCATAAGGACACGAAAAGCTCTTGAATTTTAACTACCCTCTTAAAAGCTCCTGAATCTAAGTGGAGTCAATGGAAAATCCTTGAACTTTAAATCTTGTTTTGAATATCCTTTAATCTTAAGAGTTTTCGTTGTTAGCAAAATAATTTCCTGTTGGAGAACATCCATAGGTATTAAAAATACCTTTAGCATCAGTTTTTCATGGGATTACTGCAAACTGTAAACTGCAGTCTGCAGTCACCCATTTGCAGTTCTTTAGGCAGACATTCATTGTTTATCACCAGCTCTAACTTAGCACATCAGAGGGTGGTGTAGAAAGCTGCTTCGTGCTTTTAAATGTAAGGCTGAACAATAATATTATTGTTAGTGGCAAAAACATTGCTGTAAGTCACCTACTGCTGTAAGCCTTTCCTGCCATTCGAACTTGAACTGCAAACTGCAAACGCAACCAGAAGATTGACCAGTCAACTTTCTTATATTTGAGACCTGTTTGCAGTGTCCCATGCATGAAAAACCTGATGCTAAAGATCTTTATTAAAATTTAAATGCCAATTTACAGTTAGTATTGAAGTCATTGTTCAAGGCATACCATTCTTAGTAAAATTAATCAGTGTTTGGGAGTTACACTGTACATGTTCTTGAATAATATGTATCTTATTGATGTGTGAAAACTAGAATCCATTGGGGGAAAAGGCAAAGTCTGGTTTAATCACATGTTCTTGTTGGTATTGAAGTTGTTGGCACTTTTGATTAATCAACTTTATTTCATTATATTAAGTCCAACAGATTTTGCAACATTTCTTTTGTGAAAAGTTACTGTTCCTGCGGCTTTGCTTCAGAATGGCTATAGAGAGCATGGAAAAATAATGGTGATTATCTTCTAAAATGTTTGCAGCTAGAAACTTTATATAATTGAACTTCTTTTTATGTCAGTCCCTTAGATGTGTAGTGAAATGTATTCTCCCTTGTTGATCGAGACGTTATGTAAAAAACTGAGAGTTGTGACATATTTCCATAAAAAGCGTACACTATATTCAATCGGTCGGCTACGAAGTTTAGAAAAAATGCCCCCCAAGTATGCAGTTTTCTCAACAGTTTTGTCCAAGATTGTAGCACTGTTAGTATTAATACAACCCCATGACATGACCATTGTGTATCAAGGGTGCATCATTATTGCATCAGATTACTGCATCTCAACTGACTGAATGTTCCTTAGCATGTACAGCACACCCAGTGGTTTGTGTTCTTGCATAATAGTCCTCCCTTAAAAAGAATACCCCCTTACTCTTTGTGATGTGACTACCTAACCTGTTTTCCTTAGAAACTGGAAAAGAAGTTCAGAGAAGACTGGAATTCTGGCTGGGCAGACTACGTGAAATCGAGGAAAGATATGTGGAGCTGTCAGAGAAGTGTGTTGGTGGGTCGGTTGCTAAAGGGAAATGAGGAAAGAAAAGGCAGAAGGTGGACAATGTTGATCTTTCTCAGCTATCTAGAAGTGTTCTACCAATTTTTTTTAAAGGTAATCAAATAATCAAGTCTTTTTTTACTTAATTGGAAGACACACTGGACAGTTTTATGAGAAGTAAGATATGGGGCAAAATCCAGACACATTAAGTTAAAACTAGTCAAGCTGATTTTGCTTTTTTGAACAAAATTCTTAACTTTAATAAGTGGCAGTTACAAAACACAGGTCGCAAGGCAAGGTCACTGCGTGCTCTTATAAAAAAACTGAGATGGGCATGCAGTTTCCCCTTAACTTAAAACACCTCATTTCAGATTGTAATTTGGGCTTTTCGTATAATTATTCATTTTGATTTCAGGTTTACACTGACTGGAAAGACATTTCTGAAGTTATTAGAAGTAGTGTCTTCGAGGAAGATTAGCAAGATTTAATTGACATTGTTGACATACAGGTATGTGTCAGGTAATTCACTTTTAGTAAGAGTGTAAAGTACCATTTGAAAATGAAGTCCTCTTAATGGAAAATATGAATGATGTCTAAAACTATTACAATAATAAATTTAGACAAGAAGGTTAATACAGCTGTAGTGGAGTTTCTTGTAAATCTTTCACCAGAGACCAGCAATTAAAAGCCATTGCATGACAAGAAATTCAAAAATAGTTTCCAGTCACTTTAACTGACATTCAAAAACTCATTAATAATCCATGAAGAAAAAACAAAAAAAAGATATGCTTAATGAGTGTCTATCTGACAAAGGTACGGCTAGACTTTACATGCAATTTTTTACATTAAAAAAAAAAACAGACCTAAATATTAGTACAAGATCTATATCAGAGACTTTGAAGCCGTTCAAAAAATTTGCAGTCATGTATAATCAGAACGTGGAAATATATACACTCAGGCTGGTCTTTTAAACAATGCTTAAAGTTTGATTATAGAATGAGGCACATACATTATTATTTTAAAAGGAAAATGTTTATATCTCTCCTAAAATGTTTAAGATATTCACAAAGTACAGGTCACATTCCACAGGTAAGAAGTACATGTCACTGCTCCAAAGATGAATTGCCAAACCACACAGATTCCCCTCTATCTAATAGAGCATTTTGTTAAGAGTTTAGGGCTTGCAAACACTTTTAATGCTATTCATTTGTCTGTATCATGGTGAACTGTACTCTGACAGTGTGGAAAAGTTACCTGTATTTTAATTAGACCCGCTGTCAGTTTAACTGCACAGTCTTCAGTGTTGATTTTGACAACTGTTTAACACCCATGGAAATATGCCTCTTTTTTCTTTTAGTGCAAAGAATGGGGATTCCTTTTAAGGGAAGTGTTTGGCTGCAACCTGGGCGCTGGTGATTATGGCCACATCACCATTGAACATGCCAGCATGCTGTTTAGAAACCACCTCGAGCTTGAGAGAGTATTCAAATCAAGGCTTTAATTGAGGCAGCACACTCTTTACAGCTCAGTTAATGGCTACTTCCCATGACAGGCATGGTCATGCTACATCAAGTTAGTTTTATCTTTTACTTTTTTAGTACTTTATTTTTTTTATATATTATCATACATCTCAACACTACAGTACTTGAAACTAATTTTGTCACCTACTTAACTATTGTTAGAACTAAACTAACAACTCTTCTTATAGAAAGGTTAGGTTAAGTCGAGTTAATGGAAAATCCTTGAACTTTAAATCTTGTTTTGAATATCCTTTAATCTTGAGAGCTTTCATTGTTAGCAAAATAATTTCCTGTTGGAGAACATCCATAGGTATTAAAAATACCTTTAGCATCAGTTTTTCATGGGATACTGCAAACTGTAAACTGCAGTCTGCAGTCACCCATTTGCAGTTTCACTTTGCCTGGATTTTAAACTTTAGGCAGACATTCATTGTTTATCACCAGCTCTAACTAGCACATCAGAGGGTGGTGTAGAAAGCTGCTTTGTGCTTTTAAATGTAAGGCTGAACAATAATATTATTGTTATAGTGGCAAAAACATTGCTGTAAGTCACCTACTGCTGTAAGCCCTTCCTGCCATTCAAACTTGAACTGCAAACTGCTTTTGCATATTTGAGACCTGTTTGCAGTGTCCCATGCATGAAAAACCTGATGCTAAAGGTCTTTATTGAAATTTTAAATGCCAATTTATAGTTAGTATTGGAAGTCATTGTTCAAGGCATACCATATTAGTAAAATATCAGTTTTTGGGAGCTACACTGTACATGTTCTTGAATATTATGTATCTTATTGTGTGAAAACTAGAATCCATTGGGGAAAAAGGCAAAGTCTGGTTTAATCACATGTTCTTGTTGGTGTTGAAGTTGTTGGCATTTTTGAATAATCAACTTTATTTCATTATATTAAGTCCAACAGATTTTGCAACATTTCTTTTTTGAAAAGTTGCTGTTCCTGCGGCTTTGCTTCAGAATGGCTATAGAGAGCATGGAAAATGGTGATTATCTTCTAAAATGTTTGCCAGCTAGAAACATTATATAATGGAACTTCTTTTTATGTCAGTCCCTTAGATGTGTAGTCAAATGTATTCTCCCTTGTTGACACAACGTTATCTAAAAAACTGGCAGTTGTGTATTCCCATAAAAAGCATACACTATATTCAATGACAACATTACTATGCACTTCATCTTTTTCTACCTGGAATGGGGTGAGATAACATTAATATGTTGTCATTCTTCCTCTTGAGCAGTAGAAAACTAACCACATAAAAACTTGCAGTAAGCTTTATAGAGCTTATTGAACACAGTCTTTTAAAATCCTTTTTGTTGACATTGTTGTTTTAACTGTGACTGGTTCCCTTATTCTGCCAATGCCAATGTTTTTTTTTTGTATGTCAGGTAAACCATTCCACTTTAGAGGCTGCGGTTGGTCCAGAAAAAAAGAAGTGTCATGGTCAAAAGATGACATGGCCTGGATTTTCACCATGAATGACTTGTTCAACAAAATGTTTGGCAAGGATGCTCTTTCTTATGAATTTGACAAAGGTTTAAAATGAGTGGTAATATCACCCGACTGTTTACCTATCTATCAATATGATCATGAATTGTGGGGGCAGCTCTTTCCTACAGTTGTGACCAGTTTTACTTCCTTCCTGGAACAGCCACAAAGTCCACAAGCCATTCCAGCTAGCAGCCCAGCTTCCAGCAACACTGGCCAGTCAGCAGCTCTTCCACAAGCCTCTCATCAAGCCCCGCCACTAGCCCTTCAAATTCCAGTTGCATCCCTTCGTCCCGTGTCACGGTGGATACTAAAACTGCCTTTGTTCATCAACCATCAGAACCTTTGTTTATTCATGATTTACCAATTTGTGCTGCAAATGATTGTTCCAGAGGCCAACTTGCTACCCTTGATCTTCCGCCTGTAATTCAAATTCCGGATGATGACATCGAGCTGGTTGTTGATCCTGGGTGTCTTAACAATCCTCTGCAGTCCCCAGTCAGGCCTTCAGAATCAGTGATGATGAGGATTTCGACACTGCAGTCAAGTTTGGAGATCTTGGGGTGTTTGACAGCAGAGCTCTAGACATTTGGATGAAAGCATCAAAAGCTTCCTCCATTAAGTTTAGAGTCCAAGAAGAGGAAAATTGAATGAAAACTACAAGCACCACATTAACCCCTCAGCAGATTAATGAAATTAGGGCTTTGCTTTTAGACAGTGAACCTGAAGAAGAAATCTTTAGAATTGGTGATGTGATGGTTGATGCTGAAGACCTTTCAACCCGAGTTGTTTCAAAGCTTTCAATAAGATACTTTTTATTAGTGTGATGAAAATGCTTTTGACAATATTATTGTAAGGGTTTCCTCTCCATCTTAGGTTTACAGGCGGCGAGCTCAAACTGCGGAGGTGATTGAACCCACTTTTTGCTGAATTAATTTTTTGAAAGGTTTTAATAAGATAGTTGTTATAAGAATGAAAACTCTTTTGACAATATTATTGTAAGGGTTTCTTTTCCCTCTTAAGGTTTACAGGCGGCACGCCCAAACTGCGGAGGTGATGGAACCCAGTTTTCGCTGAATTAATTTTTTCAAAGGTTTCAATAAGATAGTTATAAGAATGAACATGCTTTTGACAATTATTATTGTAAGAGTTTCCTCTCCCTCTTAAGTTTTACAGGTGGCACGCCCAAACTGCGGAGGTTATGGAACCCAGTTTTCGCTGAATTAATTTTTTCAAAGGTTTCAGTAAGATAGTTATAAGAATGAACATGCTTTTGACAATTATTATTGTAAGAGTTTCCTCTCCCTCTTAAGTTTTACAGGTGGCACGCCCAAACTGCGGAGGTGATGGAACCCAGTTTTTGCTGAATTAATTTTTTCAAAGCTTTCAATAAGATAGTTATAAGAATGGAAACTCTTTTGACAATATTATTGTGAGTGTTTCCTCTCCCTCTTAAGGTTTACAGGTGGCACGCCCAAACTGCACAGGTGATGGAACCCAGTTTTTGCTGAATTAATTTTTTCAAAGCTTTCAATAAGATAGTTATAAGAATGGAAACTCTTTTGACAATATTATTGTGAGTGTTTCCTCTCCCTCTTAAGGTTTACAGGTGGCACGCCCAAACTGCACAGGTGATGGAACCCAGTTTTTGCTGAATTAATTTTTTCAAAGCTTTCAATAAGATAGTTATAAGAATGGAAACTCTTTTGACAGTATTATTGTAAGAGTTTCCTCTCCCTCTTAAGGTTTACAGATGGTACACCCAAACTGCGGAGGTGATGGAACCAACTTTTCACTGAATTAATTGTTTTAAAGCTTTCAATAAGGTGCTTATGATCTATGATATTGAACTCTAACTTTTTTTCAGTTTTACCAAGGACAACACCTTCACATAAGTTATTGTCTCAAAAGTAATGTTGTTTGCTCTTTTTTAAGTTTTTAGGCAAAAGACATGGCATTGATGTCCAGCTAAAATTCCAACAAAAAACCGAATGAAAAAAAAATCCTGCAGGTCATTATACCAGGGAGTTTGACATTGCACTGACTGCAGGTGACAAAAAACAAACGGCTCTTTTAGGAGCCACCACATGTATTAAAAGAAAATGACCAATCACAGAGTAGACCAGTAAGTGTTCATTAAACTGTATCATTTTAATCTTTATGCCCTACTTTCAGCAAAGATTGAACAGATTTAAAAGCTGTTTTGTTGAGCACAAACTGATTTTTTGCTGTTAAAAGCAGCTACTGATTTGTCAGCTAACATTAACTTGCTACAAATTAAACACAAAATCACTGAAATACATATAAAATTCATATAGGGTTTTCAATTTCCTTTAACAGGTAAAAACAATACTTAGTAGATTTAAATAGCATGTCTGTTTAGTTAGTGTCTAATTATAAGGTAGAATTTGCTTTTGTGGTTTTACTAAAGTTGCATGAAGAAGTTGCATTGTTTTGGTATAAAAAATTGATGTTCTATTTTCAACAATGACTACACCTTTCCATAGATACTATTGTCTTTCAAGGGTAGTGTTTTATGCTCTTTTCAACTTACACTTTAGTGAATAATATGATATCTATGTCAAGCTTACATTTCAAAGAGGCAGAGAAGAATAAAAAAGCAAAATTAACCTCTGTACAGGTCAAACAAGGAAGTTTGACAATTAACACTGCTCTTTGCAGGTAAAAAAATGGAAGAGAAACAACTTCCCAGATATTTCAGGGAAGTGAAGTCAACTTTAAAGCCATTGCCTGAATGTTTGATCAATATTGAATAGACTGCAAAAAACTGTTCATAAAAAAAAGAAGTTTCAAACAGTTACTTTTTTAATATAGAATCTTATTGGAAGTTTTCCATTCCTTGTGGTGGAGTATAGATCTGGCCACCAGATTACCTCTACCTCCCTAGTGGTCCATCCTTGTCTTGGACCCACCTCCAAACTTGCTTTGGCTGTTAGACGTTTGGTTAATAGATCCCCTGACGACTCCTCATTTCTGACAGTGCTCCAAAAACCACGGTTCTTGGCAGCCTGGAGCTCCTCCTGAGGGCTAAGGTCAGATCTTTTCTCCACTTTCTGTAGGTCACTGTACCAGGCCGTATCATTTAGTTTATGGAGGGTTTGTTCATGCAATGCATCAGTAAATGAAGTGAGGCTATACACTTTATAGGAAACTCGCCTTGTTGATGGGCAGTAAAATGGAGGCTTCTGATGAGGTACTTGCCTCATGCTATGCATCCTGCATCCCATTTGAGAAGCTAAGTGCCCAAAGTACCTTTCAGGAACTTGTGGGAATTGTAAAGTCACCCAACCACCTAGAAATGAAAGTAGACAAAACCAGCTACAATTAAATTGGGTCTTCAGCACAGTTTTTTGACAGGAGAAGTGTAAGTGTAAGCTTTCTGAGATCATCTGACATTCTAAGTAAAATAGAGATTTTATTCATTCATTCGCACACAGTCGTTCTGTTTCGTCGCGCAACGCTCTTCTCCCTTTAATAGCCGGGATCATTGTGTGACGAGCGAAACTAGAGTAACGCGCGCTCGTACCAGTGAGAGAATCGGCTAAATGACGCGCAAAGTACTTTGCTACTTAACTGAGAAGCTAAATGCTAAAGAAAATAGCAAAGTTTGAGGGTAAAGACTGTACGCACAACTGAAAGGATGATTGGGTAGTACCTTGGGTGGCTTTTAACGAGGAATATTCAAGTGCGTAGATCTAAATTAAAAGCGATCCTAAATGCTTAGGTGGTATAAGGCTTTGTGCCGTTTAAATTCGCCACTTACCACGTAAACGAGGATCAAGGGAAGCGTATATCTGCTCCGTAAGCCCAGCCAGCCACGATAAATATCCTATTTTAAAATCTTGCGATCTCCGGTTAAGAAATCCAATGTCGGTCACTGAAGCCTCGTTCTCCTCGTTGTCCAAAAACACCACATCTAAAGCTCGATCACCTTCCACCGTGTGTTTTCGTTCCGCGTGCTTTTGAATTGCACTAAAAGTTTTAAACTTTCCAGTTCATAAACAACATTTCAGCTATAACGGATTCGTTAATATCTCACCGTCGATTTTCCTGTAGCAAACTACAAAATTTGGCAAGTAACATTCCTTGTCAATCACATAGGTTATGAGAAAAAGGACGTGATCACACAGCGCTTGATATAAAATAACTTCTCCTAACCGTTTAAGAGGGAAATGTGTGAGGACAGGAAAAAGGAATTTTCTTTTGATATGTGGGTTAAGTACGGGTGTTCTTGAAACAATGGATTCTGTTTGAAAACATGGACTCACCTTCCGAGCGGAAGTCTTTTCCCGTGAATGAAAACATGGACTCAAAGAGAGAGGAGTTATTCACGGTAAAAAGGAGAGGGATGGAAAGTATCGTTCAAGAGCGCATTCAAAAAGAGAGGAAACAAAGCAAAATAAGGCATGGCAGAGGAGAAAACGGGAGGAAGGATTAAAGAATGAGAACTTTCGTGTACCAGAAAGAGAGGAGTTGCCACAAGAGGAGAAATATGATGAAAAGACACGTGGACCAGAACTACCGAAGATGCCAGAAGAGGGAGAGGAGAATGAAAAGGTTCGCGAATCAGAAAGTGAGAAGGTGGCAGAACCACTGCCCACAAACAAGAAACGGATCGAGGCCAACAAACTATCTCCAGAGGCAAATACTTTTTCCAGAGGCAAGGTCATGGTCAATTTATGACATTCGAAGTGAAAACGGAAAGGTCATACCGAAGAGAAATACGTGCCGGCCGCAAAAATTTCACGGAAACAAATCGAAGTTAGGTCCAGAAAAAATAGCATCGGTAAGAACGCAGATGCTCTTGCGTTTAAGGAGATCAATAGGTCTTTGGTGAAAGGGGATAAAAGCCAAAAAATTGGAAACGGAACCTTCGGGAACTGCTACATCGCCCTATACCGCAATGAATACCGCGTTGTTGCTAAAGAAATGAAAATAATTGAATCCCCAAAGGAGACAAGAGAGGAAGTGTGGCGAGAAGCATCGGCAATCACTGGAATCGGAGACCACTGGGGAACCCCTCTTCTGTCTGGTGTTTCCACAGATCGGGCACCATTTTATCTGGTTCTCCAGTTCCACGCTCTGCGTAGTGAAAGCGTAACACTTTTTAAGGCCGCTTCGGAAAAAGTTATTCAAGATGTTGCCATGTGCGCAAATATCTTAAAGCAAACATGCGAAATACTAATGTTCATCCATGAAAGAGGTTTCTTGCACGACGATCTGAAGAGCAATAATGTTGTCATTGACGGATCGGAAAACAAGCCCGTAATTATCGATTTTGGAAAAAGCTGCAAGAATGTTAAAGCCAGGTTACGTAAACCCAAGGTGAACATTGAGAAATCGATGAACAAATTTCCGCACATCGCACCGGAAATACATCGCGGTGAAAGGCAGTCCATCGCTAACGACGTGTTTTCATTTGACTATCTGGTCACTCGTTTATTTAAAGACGCTAAACTAGAAATTCCACCAGTCCTGAAGGAAGTGGCTAAGAAATGCCAGAGGTCAATCCCAGAAAACGCCCTGAACTGGTCGACTTTTTCACCATCCTGACTAAATTATCATAAATGATTTTACTGTGCGCTCGATTGACCGTGTACAGGAATAAGTTGTCCGATGTCTTTCAACCTTTTGTAATACGTCAATTGAAATAAGACTTACTGAAAAAACGCTGAAAATCACTAATTATTGGCTTTCATTTACAATCCAGAATGTGCTGAGAATTTATACTTGAGGCCAATGTTTCATCTAAGTGAGGCATAATTTTCGATCGAAGAGATTTTTTCAAATTTCTGCGTGTCATTATTCCGGAATTCGATCAATCAAACGCTTTCTTATTGAGGTGGTCAAACGGGCATCTTTTTCTCTTGCACAAGCCTCATCATGATCACACCAAAAATCTACTTTCTTCAATACAAGGAGAAACCACCTTTCAAATCATTGCGGAAACTTTATGAACGTCGAAAATGGGTTACTCGATTAAAATTAAGTCTTGAAAGAAATTTCTTTCGCCGTCTAGTTCGGCCATTTTTAGTAGGTTAGCCTTATAACTTTCCCTGTGTAAGGAGGGAAACTTCTCGTGCATCCTTCTTTTGTACTTTTTAGGAACTGTGTAAGTTATGTAAATATGTGATACATTTTTTAACGCCTTTGCTACAGAAATTATGTGCATAACCAGCGAAGTTGTTGACTTAACTTGTTTCTAGATATATGTGTGATGATATTCACGCCATTCTGCAAGGAAACTGAGCGCTTTTTTAAATTTTGTTACATTTCTCCGGTTTTCGACAGTCAGACGAAACCATTGCATAATACTTATCGTCGATTATGTTTATGCTGCCAACGTGACAGAAGTCGACCAAGGATTATTAATCTCACCTTGTTAACGCTTAGAATTAAAGAGAGGGATGAAAGAAATCTAATTACAATTAAAAGTGTCGACAGCTGATGAACATGTTTCAGGGTCTCTTTGTAAACTTGAGCCTTAGGCTGCGTGGAAACGGACGCAACAACTCCTAATATTGTTGCGCAAACAATGTTGGGAGTTGTTGCGTGCGTGTTGGTAGTGGTGTGCAAACGGATGCAACAACTCCCAACAAGTTTGGGACCTGCAGTGCATCGTGGGAAGAACACAACTCATAAGTCTTTGTAATTCATGCGTAATGAGCGTGCGTGGCCCCAACAATGTTGGAAGAGCTGTGCAAATTGATCCAACATTGTTGCGCTACGCTTCGGCAATCACGGAACAAAAGAAATGTTGGGAATTGTTGGCTGAAAAGTTTGACCGGTTTCAATCTTGGCGCAACAATACGCAACAACATCCAACAACATGCACTGGGGTGTGCAAACGGACGCAACATGTAACATCCAACAATGTTGGGAGTTGTTGGCCAACAATGTTGCGTCCGTTTACACGGGTCTTTTGACAGCTTACCTAATTATAATCCCCACAAATATTCAATACAAATTCCCCACAAATATTATATACGGCGCTTTTGCATTAAAATCGACCCTCTAGCTTGTTATGATTTTAGCGAAAACTGCGATTTCTCCAATTTTTTTTCAATTTTTGGAGAAATTGCAGAAATCGCAGTTTTTGCTCGACACCCTTGTACCTCCTTTACCACTTGAATTTAGTAATTTTAGCAAAAACTGCGATTTCTCCAATTTTTCGCAGTTTTTGCAACTGCGTGCAAACTTGGACATACTTATCTGTAACAAACATTTTAGGCATTAGGAGCTTGGTCACCGGCTCCTGACTAAAAGACGATTATGCCTGACGTAGGCCTTGTACAAGGAAGTAACAGTTTAATTCTGTAATTTAGTATTCTACTTTCGAATTTAGAAAACACAATGTTTTTTGTTGTTCAGTCAATCTCTGGCCGACCCTCTTTGTGAAGCAACCATCGGAAGCACATGTGCGTATGTTCCAACCTTTGTCCCTTATAAGGGTTTTACTGCAAGCGGCTCTCTCGACCCACATAAACAGTGTTATGTACTCACAAAAGAGTTGTGTGGTATAAGACTGGCTGATTTTGCGAATAACGGAACTATTCTAGATTTCACTCATGAAACCTGGCGGCTCTGCATTGCTATCTAAAGCCCCGTGCAAACGGACGCAACATTGTTGGATGTTACATGTTGCGTCCGTTTGCACACCCTGTTGCATGTTGTTGCGCAAAGTTTGAAACCGGTCAAACGTTACAGCCAACAACTCCCAACATTTCTTTTGTTCCATGATCGCCGAAGCGTAGCGCAACAATGTTGGATCCGTTTGCACAACTCTTCCAACATTGTTCAGGGGCCACGCACGCTCATTACGCATGAGATCATTCTCTCTTGCAATAAATAATTAATGTCAAATGTGGATTTTTTTAGGGGGAGGAGTGATTACCTTTGCCTAAATCAAACCAGGCAAGAGTGTTTTGTGGGCACTTTGTGATCGGTTAAGGATCATATCATACCTGTCATTCACTTCCTATTATTTGCGTGGAAGATACCGTAAAATTCCGAAAATAAGCCCCTCCATGTATAAACCCCTCCAAATATAAGCCCCCCAAAACGGTAACGCAAAAAACCTTCCGTTAAATCGCCCCTCCAAATATAAGCCTTCCGGACGCTTGTACTTGGAAAACTGCCCTCAAATACAGAGTGAAACAAAGCAAAAACAGTAAATTTACTTCCAACTATAAGGCTAGCCCAATCAATTTTGAAACGCAAATTTCCCTCCGAATATAAGCCCCTCCGAATATAAGCCCCTCCAAAAATAAGCCCCTCAAAAACGGCCTTTGAAAAATATAAGCCCCGGGGCTTATTTTCGGAATTTTACGGAATTTGCCCATGAGAAACAAGTAACTTTCTGGTGCCTTCTCTCCTTATGACTTGGTTGAATATGTTAGAAAATAATAATTCACATGACCTCGTTGTCATTAAAGGGTGACAAATACTATGTAAACCGGGGGGGGTGTTTACCTTTTCAACCTTTGCAAAACGTAGCCTCCATCATAATCTTTATCCCCTTTTTCTTTTCTTTCTTTTTTTTTGAGATCTTATAATAAATGGGCAAAAAAGGCGGTAGTTTATGCCGATCGTGCAAATACAATGCTTAGGTCGCCCGTGGCAGGGTTGAAAATAAGGACCGGTCAACGGACAATATCCGGCCTGATCGCGGACTTGACCATCAAACTCACGTTTTGGCGGTCATTTTGACCGGTTTTTTTTTGGATAGGAACATTTTATTTTCCATACGGTTGTCACTTAATGTGTCTTGCTCTATGATGCTGTAATAATTTTTTTTCTTTGGCTTTTTCGCTGCTTAATTGAGTAAAATTTCATGTCGGCATGTCGTAATGAAACAACAAAGCGAAACAACAATAAACTGGGTTGTGGAGTAACGCAATGATGCAGTTAGTACTGTACTTTCTGCTTTACTGAAATCAGTAAATGAGCTCCCTTACCATACGCAACATGATGCTTTGCTTATTGCTTTCCAGCCTCCCCTGAAAGCTATCGATTGTTTTTGACAGACGCATAACGGACGAAACGCTTATCTCACTTATTGAGTTGGGTCTGCCCAAAAAGCTACAAAAGCTGTTGCTCCACTTGATTCTTTTTTATCTTTCGTTGCTTCTTCCCTTGTATCTCCGTGGTCCGTTGTTGTTGCGAAAGTAGTTTCAAGAAGATCACATGCCACGTGACACTTACTTTCCTCTTTTAGGGTAAAGCTGCAGATCAGCAGAAGGATGTTGTATTCGGACGCTAAAGCGTTTTTATACATGTTCCTAATTTTTTAGTAAGATGTATCAGCCCCAAAACCATAATGTGAAAATGTTTTGCCGCTATGATTTATCTTTACAAAAATAATAATTGCGGTTCTATCAATCCGTTCTTTAAGGAACATTTGCTTAAATGCTTTAAGAAAAAACAGCTTCATTAGCTCAATGACACCGTAAAGCAATGATTGAGTTTTCAAATTCTCACACACACACAATCCCAAAAATCATTCAGCAAACAGTTCTAATTTTTAGATTTTTCTATTTCACTTTTTTTTTGGAGGGAGTAAGTTTTGTAATACCTTCTGAAGCATAAAATGATAAATGTGATATCTTGTGACGTAAGAAAATATTCCTAAAAAAAACAGTGTTGAAAGTTTTAACATTGATTGTCTGTTGGCCTGAGAATACACAGCCTATACCCTTTTAGAGGCAAACGTCTCATCTCTAGCAAATAGAAGGGTTTCCCTGTGTCGTCGATTTGTCTCTGATATGGCTAACAATCACAATAACACAACATCATTCCTCATTCCCAAATCTGAAACAAAATCTATCGGTTACAATTTTCCATCTGGTAGTGAAAGAACATTAAACAAGTTAAGAAGAACTAAGAAGAACCGACTAATTTTTTACATTTAGATATTCTTAAACATGATTACTAGTACAATTGTATACTCCTAGCATAGTTATGTTGTATTTTCTGGATTTTATACATATCACTTGTTCATTCAGTATTTTTAACTGTAAGAAAGTGAAATAAACTATATTTATTTTATTCATTTATTTAAGGCCGACGTCGATCACGCGAAAGAGTTGACTGAAATCAGGCGCGGATCCACACCGGTTTCCACCGTTTTACGGAAATCGGTCAGATTTTTCATAATAAATATATTTTTAATGATAAAAAACACTTTCCAAGTTGAAACAAGAGTTAAACACCAAAACATTTCTAGGGGAGCCTGCCCCCCAGACCCCCTTAGATAGCGCTTGCGCCTTCGGCCCTCGTTTAGGAAATCGGTCAGTATTTATTCCAGATCCTCGCCTAGAAATGGGGAAAGGAAGTTCCGACGTAGCTCTCTTCTGTACTTTCTGTATAAATCCCATCAACAATACTTCGTCTCTATGCTTAGTTGCCTCTTTGATTGAAAAAGAAACTGGGGCTACAAGCGATGGAACTTTTAATCAGAAGTTAAGGTACTTACATGCACAGCACGTTTTGATCAAGGAAACCGGCTTTTTTGAAAGAAAACATATATTTCATTATAAATCATTCATTGGCCTTTTCGTGACGTTCCTTTTGCAGCTTTTGTCTTGTATTAAAGCGCTTTACTTTTGAATTTCGCCATGTGCTAAACCAATTCAGTAGCTTGCGTGACGGCCAAGTGCACGGTATTGGTATCCACCTTTTTGTAAAACTTTGACAAGTATAACGCTAAATTTACTGTTACATTTCTACTAATCTCGTATAAAGAAAATCGATTTCCTGTACGGTCTATTGGCAATTGATATGCATTACAACGAAGAAATAGTTTTAGTCGTAGCTTTAACCTGCGTGACATTGGTGCCGATTACTTTCTTGGTTATTTATTTTTTTATAGGGCGACAAGAGGCAAGGGAGGAGAACACACCCCCTTCGCCCTAAAAAGAGACAGAGGCGTTATACGCAGGCTATTTTAGCTTTGAGTTCGATGAGGAATTAAAATCGTTGTCAACGAACTGTAGCGTCGTAAAAGGACGCCATTTTATCATACTTTTGAGTGATGATTATAAGGTTTGCCAGTGATCTCACATCTCACCTACTCCTCTTTAAAAAATAACACTTGTAATAACACATGTCCATGGCTTTCCACAAATAAAAATTGAGTGCTTAGCGTTAGATTGTCAGTCCGCAATATGTGACCATGCATTAATTGAGGCTCGATTATCGTACTTTAATTTTCATCTTCAATTACATCGTGTCGTTGAGGCACCATTGAAGGCACCATTCAAGGACGATAAATGCGCCATTTAAGCGCGATAAAAAGAAACACATTAAAGCCACTACAGCTGTAGCCGGACAATACACAGGATTGTCACTTCTTAGTTGACCAAAAGTACTCCATACACGATCAAAGAAGGAAAGAAGTAATTGCGTATGTAGAGTGATACGTTTTGAGGATAAGAAATACAAGGCCAGCTGTCTAAACTGTAAGGGTGGATGGAGCAATTCGGCGAAATTAGGCCAGGAGAGTTGACAGGTAGGTGACAAATATGTTTGGCGTATCATCAAACGGCTTTGCAAGCTTGTGTTTGTGTTGCAAAACAAAATCTCAGTTCTGGCTCGGCTATAACGCCAGTAAGGCTTCGATTATTTCCCCAATTGGGAATATGACGTTAAACGTTAGCAAAAAAAAGCAGACCCAGTTTTCAAACTGAAGCATGTAAGAACGAGATAATTCTTTTACGTGTGATTTATATGTGAAAATTCAATTGCTTACATGTCTGTTCGATCTATTTAAGATCATTAGATTCAAATTACTTTTCATATTTCTTAAGGACACAATGCTCCTCACTTGTACGACCTCAGGTTAGATAAAAGCACCATCTGTTATACTAAGAAATGTCACTCAAATTCTGGCAACTCGTTGAAGTTTGACCACGGAGACCATGAAATTTGCGCAGAATTCTGTTTCATGGAAAGGGGATTTTTCTCTCCTATCGTGGAAAATGAATCTCCCCTAATTTGAACAAAAGAACGCGGTATTTAGACAAACTGAGTGTTATCTGCTTGGTTATTTATTAAAGGTTATAGATGAGTAAAAAATGATGGAAATGAAATGTTGAAATTATACCGAGTGATATATCCAGAAAGCTGATCTCAATTGTGATTGATAACGGTTTGACTAATAGTTATTAAGTGAGCCAGTTACGAATCTAACAGTTATGGAGGCAAAATTAAAAAACACCGAACGATGCCATTGCACATACGTCACTTGTTACTATGAGATTTTAAAAGCAGAAAGATTATAAGGCCTTTGTAAACTAAACGACGCTCAGCGATTACTCCAAAAGTGTTTGTTTAAGTGAGTTTGATGAAGCTTTGGTCAAACATAAAACTAGGCAGACATACAATGTAGGAACACAGTGTAACCAATCTATGTTAAAGCTTATTATTGATTATTGGTAGCGCGGGGTGCGTAATCCTCGGAATTCGTGTTGGGATCTGCTGCACGATACTCTAAATCTCGAGCCTGTTTCATATGCCCTTTACCACACCCGTTTTCAGACCAGGCTTTTAAAATCCATACGTCTGATCACAATTGCTTTCTTGAAGTTATACTCGGTTTGCGAAACCAGTACCTTGTCGACCTTGTCTACTTGAAGTCAGCATATAGTTTAAAATACGTTTAATTATTTAGCAGTATAATTGACTGAATGAACATTGTTTCATGCACAAAACTCTAGACTAAATCTAACTGGATATTATGCAGTCATGAATACAGCATGAAGGATATTAACAATTTAAATATTTCGATTGAAGCCGGAAGACATCATTAAGTCTTTCCCGTCGTTAGCACTTTTTGTTAACTTCTTGAAGTACAAAGCAGAGTACAATGTAGTCAGGCTGATAAAGAGAGAGAAGGAATTCCCGGAAATTTTTTCCCGTTTACAATTGTTGCCCCTCGGACACTAGATGGATCATCATAAGGGAAAACGATATTCACGATCAGTTGTAACCAGTGCTGAGTTTCAGCTTTTCTTTTGCAGACTCGCCTGAATTTCTCGTACATGTAATTTCTCAGGCAAGTTAAGGCATGGCTTGAAAGGCTAAAAAGACCCCCCACAGAGAATGCAAAGATCCTCTTTAATGACACAGAAGGATCCAAGTAAAACGTTCCACAAAAATATGATAAGACATATCTCACTAAATAGTTTTGGAAAATTCATCCCAAGCATTACGTGACATTCCTTAGACCATGATGTCACAAAATCTGTTTTCTCAAACGGGGCAAGGTTGTTAAGCTTCAGCCTAAAAATACTTGTCATCAAATTGTCAGCGAAACTGTCTGGATTGTCAATTAGCCTTGCAAGGTGGATTAAAGCATTTTTATTAAGAGTTCTTAAGGTATTTTATAAGTCACGTGACCTGTTTTTCCTTATTTCGTAATCCTTGCTCCACTTAGGCATACATGCAGGGCTATTTCATAATATCCAAGCCATGGGAAAAACACTGGTGCCTAAGAATATTTGCTGCTCTTTTATTTCCTTTCCCCCGTTTTAATTTGAAAACTTTGAACGTTAACGATCATTTGCAGGTCACGTGACTAATATTTCAACAATGAATATGTCACATATTGTTGAGGCCACCGAGCTAAAACTGTTTGCCAAGTTTCATGGCAACTGATCAAAACAATCCGTTTCAAATGCTACTTTGCCAAATTATGTAAATTAAGAGGTGGCCCATGCCTTAACATGCCTGAGTTGCATTCTCCAAGCTTTTGTTCGAAACATTTAATAAAATGTGGACAAGGTTAAACAGCTGAAATATATCGCCAAAAAATCGAAGACCTTATTTCGTAGTAAGTCACTTCGTTCTCCGCTTAGCTTTTGTTAAGTTCGCGAAGAAGAAAGGAAAGTAATGTACAGTCAGGCTGATAGAGAGATAGAGGGAATTCCTGGCGATTTTTCCCGTTTACTATTGTTGTCCCTCGGACACTCAACGTATCATCATAAGGGAAAACGATATGGAAATAATCAAATTTAATTCAGTAACACTTGTGCTAAGAGCCAATTACAGCTAACCAACAGCTAAACTCCGGAAGTTCAGCGTATGACATTTTTCCCACTTTATTAGTTACATTATTCATAAAAACGACTTTAAACGCCTGTTCTGTGGTACCGTTACAATGTGAATGTATGTATCCTTATGTTCTTTTAATTCCAGTTATGTCACCCGTTAAGAAAGAATTCGTATATATTAGACTATTTTACTGATGTGTATTCACATGTAGCCGTGTGCATACTCAGAATGACATATGTGACACTCGTATTCGTAGTAATCCTGTAGAGTTTTATTCTTTTTTTAATTAGCAACAGAAATTCCAACTTACAGGTACTTTAGCTCAGGGAGATTTGAGAACGCACCAGGCGAAAGCTGTGTAATTTTGTTGTTGTATAGGGATCTGCAAAAATAAGTTATTTTAATGTCCTTCAAGAGAACAATAATTGATATGCAGCAAATTTGTAATTTCTTGAAGGTCTAAGTCGTATCAGTTTGAGCCGCCGGTTTTGGAAGAAGAATCTTATGCCTCTAACCAGGGACACCCAACGTCAATTTTCTGACAATATCTCTTCGGAAGACGATTTGAGATCTAGAATTTTCGGATCATTTGCTGTCAAATTTCTTGCTTGCCTGTCTCTCCTAGGATTTTCCAACATCCAAAAAATGGTATAATTGCCCATTTTTAACGGATTGTTGCCCTAAAAAGGTCACCTAGAATTTTCGGAGCCTTTTTTCTGGCTGAGATTTTCGAAAAGGTAAGTTTTGATCCCTATAATTTTCGGATCACTAGACTTTCAGCTAGGAAATCCGAACAGACGAAAAATTTTTAGGGGATAAAATATGCCTATATCTACCGTTTAAATACTAAAATACTTTTAACAATGCTATGTTTAAGTGATTTTGAACTATATTCTCGTTGGGTGCCCCTGTCTAACGACTCCTTCGATGGCCCATTTGTCGTTTTACCTTTACCTGACAAAAAATAAAATGAAGCATCCTAAGTAAGATTTGGGCAAAGATTTTTCTTCCAAAGCCTTTATAGAAACTTTAAAGATCAAAATCCCAGCAGTTCCGAAGACTTCTGAATGACCAAAACGATTGATATAATGTGTTAGGCAACAGTGAGCAGTACCAGTTTGAGCCGTCAGTTTTAGAAGAAGAATCTTTTTTTGCCTCTAACGACTCCTTCGATGGCTTAAAGCGTGAGCGTATGATTCATTTCCTCTATTAATGGTTGCTATGAAAGCGACGATATATCATTGAAATAAATACGTTCAGAAATTCCCTCAGGGAGTTTTGTGATCTTTTACCCTTACCCCACGCTGTTTCTCTATTCGGTTTTTGTTGCTTTCGCGCGCACGTAGAGCTCCGCTTTGAATGCGAATGCAAATGCACAATGGTATTGTTATTCAGAGTCATTTACATTCATGTACAACACTTTATGAAGTGATGTTCTTAAGTATCCCGTTCTACAAGACGAAGGTGATAATTATTTTAGTATTTTGATGCAATTGTGTTAAAAAAAAAAGTGTGTATTTGTGACCGTTTAACTATGCACACTTGGCGAGAGAGCATTTGATGCCGTAAAAATTCCAGGTCAATGTCATAATGTCATGTATAACACAGAGATTATAAAAATGTTAACACTGTTTTTACAAATCGCGCTGTCATTGAGACAAGATTTAAATATTATTGTTGCCTTGGCCTCTATTGGACAGCCCAATATGATTCTTTACAACCCCACATTTGTATTATGCATGCATTAATAATAATAATAATAATCTAGTAATTTGCTACAGTGTCTTTTAACATATAAATA
>CALNXK010000342.1:100000-197500 GCA_942486035.1 Porites lobata
TTTGGAGTACGTAAATGATCTTTAACACGACGATTGTAAAGTAGAATTAGTGTGAGTACAGCTAATGCCCCATCGTAAAATCTGTTTGTCAAAATCTTGTATAACCGAGTAAAGTACCACTTTAGCTATTTTATTGAATTGTGAAAATCAAATTGTTTCTTCTTGAATGTTATACTCTCATCCATCTGGTTCCGATATGCCTGTTTGATAGCGAAGTTAACGTAAAATGATCGATTACCTGAAAAGAAGCTACTATCCTAACTTTCCACCTTCAGTCTTTTTCCTAGCCATAATTTTACCTCAAGGAATTTTTCTGTTTTTGGCACAATTGGAGTCTTGCATCTTTGGCTTATCGATTTTGAGAGAGCCTGGTCCTATGCCGTATTCTGATGCGATTCATTTTATAGCTTTCCCCATCTAACAGCTCCTTTACTGAACAAAAACGGCTTTAATTGAGTCTATTCAAAGAACTAGCCAATATTTTCCAGCGGTAAAGCCAATGTTCCTAATTCCCCCTAGTCCCCTCTTCATGTGCATCAGGTGTTAAATTTTCTTTTCATAAGCTAATGCTCATAATCCGCATTCTGATGTCATTTGGTGCTAAAAAATTAAAAATTAGTTTATCGAAGAAAGAGGAATTAAAGGTGTCATGAGGCGTTTGTGTGGCTATTTGACGCGGTCCTTTCTTTACGGCTTATGTCCGTTGGGGAAATCGCTACTTGGGTTTTTTTGGATTGAAAAGGGCGGGCTCTTTCTAAACGTGGCGTTGTTTATGGGACCTTAGTATTCAGAACAGAATCAGTCGATGGCACCAAAACGAAAAGGCTTTTATGTGGTAAGTTACAGTGATGAACCTTGCCTCGAGATGGTCATATTTTTGTACATACCTTCATGCAATTCAGTGTTGGTCTGAAAATTTTTTGTTATGGATGGGGAAGGGTGGGGGGGAGATCAGAACATGTACCTCGTGTTGTTTACGAGACATTAAAGTAATGGAAAACTCACAGTCTTCTACAAATCAAAATAGTTGCAATGCTTACGGGAGGCCCTAAACTAAGGATGATAAGAAGGGCTATATTTGAAAGGTGCATGGGCGTGGAGTTAAGAGAGATTTGACTAATCAAATTTCCCACTAAACATAAGGGCGCGGCCAGATAGCTAAAATTGTGTTCCGTTCGCCCAGGGGGCTGGCTCGACTTTTGGGATACGGTTATGGGGTTATAAACAATGAGTTCATCATCTATATAGCCTACTGCCCCAAGTGACTGGTGTTTCGCTTTTCAGAGACCCATCAGTTACTGTATGACCTCCGATCAGATTTTATGTCCGTGGTACTGGTGGTGAGGTCAGTCTACAAACAGAGCTTAAACAGTGCCTAGGAGGTCTGAAATGCAGTCAGAATACAAAGAAAAACAAGAAGACGCTAAAGGTAAGCTTCAAAGCGATATTCAATGTACATTTTGCTAATTTAGTGAGCAAAGAATATTTCTCCATACAACGTCTTATAATTTTCTTGCTGTATGAATAATTAATTAGCTAGGTAGGATAATGTTGTTCAGGGCTCTCATAGTGAGCTTGGGCTACCTGTGTTCTTTGTCGATGCTGTGGAGAAGAAGAAGCAGACTTATTTAGTTAATTTATTGCAGAGAAAAATTGGATCAGGCTTTTTTTGGTAAAAACTTGAATTGGTGCCAGATAGGAATTCGTATAAGCTTACTCTCAGGAAGATCGAGTCACTTGCGGAGACAAGTCAGCGAGGGTTCTTTCTTTCAGATTTTGCTGATCTGCACAATGAAAATGGCTGCCCTGTCTCAAGCCAGTGGTTCAATAAGCTAAATGGGCAATAATCTTCTGATCAAGTTTACGTTGGAAGTACATTTGCAGTAGTTACCTGTAATTTAGTCCTTAGGAACCTGTCAGAATCGGAATTTCTTCGATCAGAAGTCTTCTTGTCGCTGAAGCGGACCATCAACGAGGATGTTTTGAAAGAATCGGACATCGATCACAGGCCCGCTCAGGATTTATGCTACGTTAGTACAGACAGAGGTTCTAAAAGTGATGAAGGAGAAAGTCCCCAAGAATCGAAAGGTGAGAAATTATCTTTAGAAAGCTGCTTTCCGGGAAGCCTACCAAAATGCTCCACTCCACGAAGACAAAGCCCGCCAAAATTTGAAATCCCCCTTGACCATGTTGACACGTCTTCTTCAAGTTCCCGTGACGACTCCTCGCAATCTGTAGGATCTGTATCGTCAGTTTCTTCGTTATTAAATCAAAGTTTGGCTCTTCGTAAAAGAAGAGAAATATCAGACAAAAGGTGGAAGCTGTAATGGGAAGCGTCGAATCTGTCTGTTTAGAGCAGGGAGAAACCTTGGGGGACGTTGTTGCACAAAGCTGCCTGTTTCAGAGTAAGAAAACTTTCAATGGGATCAATGGGCAGGAGCTCATTTGGCATGTGTTTAGTGAAGTAGCGAACGAGCCGGGAGTTCGAAAGGCATTCTGCGAGCTCGTACCTGAGGAGCTGTGGAACCAGCGTATACAAATGATGTCTGTACGTGCCAGATTGGATGTTGCTTCTTTGTAAGCTGGAATCAATAATATCTGACGATTCCTGGCAGATGATCTTAAATCGCACTCGACTTGGAAAAATCGGGGTGAGTTAGCCACCAACTATTTTTTGTGTTGTTGTTGTTTTCTTTAAGCTTACTAGAACTATCAAGTAATACCCCTAACGAGGGGGACATGGGGGGTTACGGTATTGCGGTATTGGGCTTTTTTTCATGCGGTATTTCGGTAATTTTAATTTTAACGTGCGGTATTGCGGTATCATCTAGCTCTGCGGTATGCGGTTTTTCAACATTTTGGCTGATGGTATTCGGTCATTCGGTGAAATAAGATTGTTCACGGTATTACGGTACTGTTTATTTGAGCTTTCCTTTCGATACAATACGCAAAACAAAACACAGGAAGACATAAAGGTCAATAAAAGTTAATATTTAGAAGTCTTGAGACATAACGGTAAATGATTCCACCATTTGTGGGTCATTTTGTGACAGTTAATGGTCGATAGTATACAATGTGATTGTTGTTGCATCCAATGATAATGAGTCGTCTCAAGTTACCTCAGCAGGCTTTTCGGTCTGTGTACCTGTGCCGGTAAATTGTCTAAGGTCGCTGAGGTTGAAGGCGGCGTGGTCATCATTGACTGTGTGGCAATTTTTTATGAAGAGGGCGAAGGAGACGAACATTATCGCAACAAGAATAAGTTTAGATGTCGGGTTTCGAGAATTGAAAAACACCTTGTAAAGTTAAAAGAGAAAATTTGGTAAGTTTTGCCTCTTACCCACGCGGCATATGAAACAGTTGACCCCTGAGAGACTGACAAGCTAGACTAGACTCACTTATCAAAACTGGCACTAGACGTACATGGAAAGGGCTTTGGTTGGTTTCTTTTTCGCACTTTCAAGAGTTAATTTCATTGGAGTTAATTAGCTGTTGGGTCGACCTGCCAAAAGGCTGAACAAATGTAGTTTACTTTTCAGTGAAAATTTGCGAAAAACTTGCGAAGTACCAAAATATTAAAAAAAACATGGACATCTGGTGCATAAATGCCTGAGATAATTAAATGCGCTAGATGGAAGCAACCATAAGTATGCGGAACCAATTATAAATGTGATTTAAACATGCGGTATCGGTATTTAGACGATTTTCGACGCGGTATTTTGGTATTTACCATTTTTTCTTACGGTATTGTGGTATTGGGTACCCCCCAATGCCCCCCTCCCTAACCATAAATGAATTGTGGTCTATTCCATTCAAATATCTACTCCCATTTCCCCCCCAGATTTTCTGATTGAGGGGGGGGGGGCTTTGAAAGTCATTTCCAAGGGGATTGACTGTGACAGCACCTTTCATGCATCTTTGGAATATTTCTGAGGGGTTTAAGAAAAATTTGCTATTTCTGGGGGGGAGGCAGGGGTACTGTGTCAGTACCTTTGATCTTTCTTTCTTTTCTTTTAGAACTCATCAGACACTCCGATCTTGCTTTCCATTTTACCACAAGGGTCTTAAATATTTATTAGTGTGCCACTCAAACCCGACCTTATGTTTTCAAGTCTTAAGAACTAATCTGCCGCAGACTAGACTAGCAGTATGGTATTTCATTTTCCTTGTTATTTTTCATTTTAGTAATAGCTTCAGTTTACCGGTAACTTTACTTTTTATTATTATTAAGGAAAACCTAAAAAAGCTGATTGTTAATGTCAACAAACAAAAGGATGCACTAAAGAAGAATGAAATCACAGTGGATGGAGTGCATTATGCTGTGAGATTTAAAGGTCAGTTTCACATAATAATTAATAAGGTACTTTTTAGTACCATAATTTTCAATCCAAATACCTGCATGTGCATTGACCTCTTTTTAAAAATTTATATCTACAGTTATACTTGACCTGAAGGCCCTCTATCTTTTGCTGGAACAAATAGGGAAAGCGAACTTTCAGCTTGGGAAACGAGGAACTGAAGTAGAGTGTTAGTTTGCAAAGCATTGAGGGTATGTGGATATATTCAAAATCTCTGAGTCAACAAATTCTACTATGCAGGTTTTGACCTTACCAATGACCAACTTTAACCAATATAGTACTATTAGATTTTCAGTTTTGCTGGGTAAAATTTCTTAGTAAAAACTAGCTATGAATAATGGCTATTTTTATTGTTGCTTTATTAGTAACGGTAACAGGACTCAGTGGAGTCCAATTCGGTCTGTAATCATACGAGTGATTAACAAAATCGGACGACCGCGTAGCGGGAGTCCGATTTGTTTAATCACGAGTATGATTACAGACCGAATTGGACGACACGAAGTTCTGTTACCAATTAATCATAACTTTAACAAAATTTGTAATATAATAGGCTATTTTTTAAATCAAAATACAAGAAATTTGAGTTTTTGTTTTGCTAGCAGTGAAAAAAAAAAGCCATTTAAGCGCGCACGTGATGGCGCGTACTGTCCAATTACTTAGGCATGACGCGTACTGTCCTATCAAACTGTCCAATTAAGGCTGAAATCAGGGCAGTTGATAGCCAATCAGATGTGAGAATTTTGTTATAGTTATGATTAGGGATGTAATCGCAATCTTGGTCTGCATACAGTTTGTTTGGAACACTTTAGCATATCCAAGGCCAATATTGGAGGGTAATTTAGTTATAGTTTTGGTTTACTAAGAATTCTCCGATGATACTTGTTGAGGCATGCAGCCCTTGATTATTCGTGAATTTCAGCATTTGTAGTTGTCATTTTGAATTCACAGTAACTTCTAATTATAAAAGGCATTCAAAACAAGGTTATCTCAATACGGTTACCATCTATTCAAAAAATTAAATTCCCTGGTATAGTGAGTGATTCCCTTCATCCCAGCATTTATAGCTTAATAAGTATGTTTTCTATAAAAGACTAACTTTTTATATAGACCTCATTTTAACAATAATATTTTGTAAATTAAGCCTTGCATTTTGTAAAAGGGGAAGTTCCACTGCATGGAAAAGAAAACAAAAAGCTTTTTTTGGACAAACATGGTGTTTAATGCCCCTGTCCTTAAATGTTGGCAATTATCCTTGTCTTGTTTTCCTAGAGAGCACATATTATTTTCCCATAATAATATTCCACAGTCTTCCTTTACTGTAGGTGTGTCAATGTTGTAGGAGCACTGTCATAAAAGACTGAAAACCTGTCGAGTAAAATACTTGCATTTGAAATCTATAAAACAGTTAAGTACCACTTCAGGGGAGATATCACCCACAACTAACAAAATAATGAATCTTCTTTTTTCTAGTTTCAAAGGCATCCATGATGACTTAGAGTTCCTTCCTGAAGAGGATTTATCATCTACAGTTAATCTCTGCGCCCTTCACTGTGAACTTAGAAATACTGAACAGCTGTTGTCATCTTTGGGTTTATTTTTTTACAAAGTGGGTTCACTTGATGAATGTAATGCCGAATTGGCAAATTATGGCCCTGAGAATTTTAGCAGCAGAATAACGGTGAAGATGAAGGAGGGCAAAGAAACTGCTGTTGAAAAGCACAACGTCCAGGTGTCTTCATTTTCAGGTATCTTCTATCTTGTTTCAATTTTGTCATGATTGCATGCTTTCATTCGCTTTATCCACTTTAGGGCTTTTACTTTGGGTGAGGACAAAACATGGACCAGGGGTCCATGGACCCCCACCTTGGACCGGGTCCATGGACCACTTTCATGGACCGGGTCCATGGACCCCCTGTCATGGACCAGGTCCATGGACAGTTTTTTTGAAATAATGAGAAATGAACAAAAACAGAAATAGTGCAAAAATATAAAGATTAAAAACAACAACAATAACAAACAATGCTCGATTGATAAGTATTATTCAATTGTGCTTACATAGTGTGAACACGCAACTTTTACCTCATGCCAAAATGCTGCTTGTTCTTATGAATTGTATCCTCTGACGCGTGGATTATGCTTTGGAGGAAAACGTTTTGACTGAGCAAATGTGAATTTTTTGCTGCTTACAGTGAAACCTGTATTAAGTGGACACCCTCGAAGAATGCTGTAGTGTCTACAGGTATGTCCGCCTAATACAGGTTTCGATAGATAACGTCATATGAGGTGTCAAATGCCATTCAAATGAACAGTGGAAACGTTCAGAATACTCCCCGAGAGACTATGATGATATACGTTTGCATTAATTTCTTTATCAAAGCGGACCAATTGATAATAGTACCATAAACATAGATTGCAACTCAAATTTGAAGAAATCAGATGAGTGAAACAAGCTCTATACAAACAAAATGACATAGAAAACAATACTGTACTGTGAAACTAATCAAGTCACGTTTTCTAATGTAAAAATTAAAAAAATGGTGGGTGGCAGCTCGAGGCAATCTTTTGCATTTCTGGTGTCTGGCATGTTGGGTGGTGGAATTTAATTACAATAATTGTCTGTTTAATACAGGTTGGCAACAATAGAAATGGCCATTTCAGGTACTTTTTAGGTGTCCGCGTCCGCTTAATAGAGGTGTCTGCTTAATAAAGGTTTCATTTAAAGTAAATAAGGGAAATAAATTTGGGGACTTCGGCTAATGTCCACTTAATAGAGGGTGTCTGCTTTAATAATACGGTGTCCACTTAATACAGGTTTCACTGTATTTCATACTGAAAGGTCAATGTTTTGTCACACTGGCCCCAGCTCGTAAGAAGTGGATTGTAGAGCTACATCAGCTATGGAGAATTGCGATGTGAATCAGTCATGATTGCTCTAAAAGCAATGAATTCTAAACTTCAGCTTGTTCATAATGCGAGTCTTTGTACTGGAGCACATAAGCTGAACAGTCTTGCGACTGTCAGCGTGTAAGCAGAGTATGTAAGCTAATGAACAGCATCTTGTCAAATCTTTTTTTTTGCACTATTTCTGTTTTTGTTCAATTCTCATTACTTAAAAAAAAGTATCCCTGGACCCGGTCCATGACAGGGGGTCCATGGACCCAGTCCATGAAAGTGGTCCATGGACCCGGTCCAAAGTGGGGGTCCATGGACCCCTCAGGTTCACGTTTTGTCCTCACCCTTTTACTTCTGTGCTGTCTGTGCTGTAGCAGCTGCATGAGTTTCATTTGTATAATACCTTGATCCTTAATATGAAAACTGTAACACTGGTGTGTAGTGAAGATGTCATTAAGCTGTGAATTTAAATCCTGTTTGTTTCTTTCTGTACTATTTTTCCTGAAGGTTCTACTGAACGTGAGTTCCTCACAAACATTGAAACGATTGTTAGAAACTCCTTGCCTCATGACAAATTGAAGTCATTTTTTGCTGATCCAGAAAGTGCTAAAGAGGTGCTCCTGAATAAAGTCACATTTTGTAATGATAGAATCAAGGTATGGCTCAGGATATCACATGATTTGAATGTTTCACTTAAACCAGTGCAACACACAATATTATATTTTTTGTGTAGTATGTAGAAACATAAACTGAAAAAAATGGTTTCTGTTTAAAATATTCAATGAATTTTTAATAATTTGTTTTATTACTATCAGGACATGGCTATTTCAGACACGTTCACCAGAGACTTTGGTTCAAAGCAGGAGACTATTACTCTCACAGGTTCAGGTACATGTTACAGTCATTATACTGTTATTTAAAACCCTTCCTTCCCTTTGACTGTGATAAACAAGACAGTTTGAATTAATGACTCCATTTACATCCATCTTCACAGGAAGTTGTGATAGGCTAGCTAGCACTGTTAGTATTAATACAACCTTATGATGTGACCATTGTGTATCAAGGGTACATCATTACTGCATCACATCCTGCATCCCAACTGAGTGAATGTTCCTTAGCATGTACAGAACACCCAGTGGCTTGTGTTCTTGCATAATGGTCCTCCCTTAAAAAGAATACCCCTTACACTTCATGATGTGACTACCTAACCTGTTTTCCTTAGAAAGAGGAAAAGAAGTTCAAAGAAGACTGGAATTCTGGCAGGGCAGGCTACGTGAGATCAAGGAAAGATTTGTGGAGCTGTCAGAGAAGTGTGTTGGTGGGTCGGTTGCTAAAGGGAAACGAGGAAAGAAAAGGCAGAAGGTGGACAATGCTGATCTTTCTCAGCTATCTGATTATGCAGCAGAAGTGTTCTACCAATTTTTTTTAAAGGTAAGATTTATTTAATAATCAAGTCTTTTTTTACTCAATTGGAAGACACATTGGACAATTTTATGAGAAATAAGATATCGGGCAAAATCCAGACACGTTAAAGTTAAAACTAGTCAAGCTGATTTTGCTTTTTTGAACAAAATTCTTAACTTTAACAAGTGGCAGTTACAAAACAGAGGTCACAAGGGAAGGTCACTGCATGCTCTTATAAAAAACTGAGATAGGCATGCAGTTTCCCTTTAACTTAAAACACCTCATTTCAGACTGTAATTTGGGCTTTTCATATAATTATTCATTTTGATTTTCAGGTTTACACTGACTGGAAAGACATTTCTGAAGTTATTAGAAGTACTGTCTTCGAGGAAGATTAACAAGATTTAATTGACATTGTTGACATACAGGTATGTGTCAGATAATTCACTTTTAGTAAGAGTGTAAAGTACCATTTGAAAATAAAGTCCTCTTAATGGAAAATATGCATACTGTCTGAAACTATTACAGTAATAAATTTAGACAAGAAGGTTAATACCGCTGTAGTGGAGTTTCTAGTAAATCTTTCACCAGAGACCAGCAATTAAAAACCATTGCATGACGAGAAATTCAAAAATAGTTTCCAGTCACTTTAACTGACATTCAAAAACTCATTAATAATCCATGAAGAAAAAACAAAAGAAAGATATGCTTAATGATTGTCTATCTGACAAAGGTACAGCTAAACTTAACATGCAATTTTTTAGATTAAAAAAAAAAACAGACCTAAATATTAGTACAAGATCTAATTATGAGAGACTTTGAAGCCGTTCAAAAAATTTGCAGTCATGTATAATCAGAACGTGGAAATATATACACTCAGGCTGGTCTTTTAAACAATACTTAAAGTTTGACTATAGAATGAGGCACATACATTATTATTTTAAAAGTAAAATGTTTATATCTCTCCTAAAATCTTTAAGATTTTCACAAAGTACAGTTCACATTCCACAGGTAAGAAGTACATGCCACTGCTCCAAAGATGAATTGCCAAACCACACAGATTCCTCTCTTGAGTTTAGGGCTTGCAAACACTTTTAATGCTATTCATTTGTCTGTATCATGGTGAACTGTACTCTGACAGTGTGGAAAAGTTACCTGTATTTTAATTAGACCCGCTGTCAGTTTAACTGCACAGTCTTCAGTGTTGATTTTGACAACTGTTTAATAACACCCATGGAAATATGCCTCTTTTTTCTTTTAGTGCAAAGAATGGTGATTCCTTTTAAGGGAAGTGTTTGGCTGCAACCTGGGCACTGGTGATTATGGCCACATCACAATTGAACATGCCAGCATGCTGTTTAGAAACCAGCTCGAGCTTGAGAGAGTATTCAAATCAAGGCTTTAATTGAGGCAGCACACTCATTACAGCGTCAGTTAATGGCTACTTCCCATGACAGGCATGGTCATGCTACATCAAGTTAGTTTTATCTTTTACTTTTTTTTTTAGTACTTTTTTTTTTTTTATATATTATCATACATCTCAACGCTACAGTACTTGAAACTAATTTTGTCACCTACTTAACTATTGTTAGAACTAAACTAACAACTCTTCTTATAGAAAGGTTAGGTTAAGTCGAGTTTATGGAAAATCCTTGAACTTTAAATCTTGTTTTGAATATCCTTTAATCTTGAGAGCTTTCATTGTTAGCAAAATAATTTCCTGTTGGAGAACATCCATAGGTATTAAAAATACCTTTAGCATCAGTTTTTCATGGGATACTGCAAACTGTAAACTGCAGTCTGCAGTCACCCATTTGCAGTTTCACTTTGCCTGGATTTTAAACTTTAGGCAGACATTCATTGTTTATCACCAGCTCTAACTAGCACATCAGAGGGTGGTGTAGAAAGCTGCTTTGTGCTTTTAAATGTAAGGCTGAACAATAATATTAATTGTTATTGTGGCAAAAACATTCCTGTAAGTCACCTACTGCTGTAAGCCCTTCCTGCCATTCAAACTTGAACTGCAAACTACAAACGCAACCAGAAGACCAGTCACTTGATTGTGACGTTCTCATATTTGAGACCTGTTTGCAGTGTCCCATGCATGAAAAACCTGATGCTAAAGGTCTTTATTGAAATTTTAAATGCCAATTTACAGTTAGTATTGAAGTCATTGTTCAAGGCATACCTTATTAGTAAAATATTAGTTTTTGGGAGCTACGCTGTACATGTTCTTAAATATTATGTATCTTATTGTGTGAAAACTAGAATCCATTGGGGAAAAAGGCAAAGTCTGGTTTAATCACATGCTCTTGTTGGTATTGAAACTGTTAGCACTTTTGAATAATCAACTTTATTTCATTATGATAAGTCCAACACATTTTGCAACATTAATTCTTTTGTGAAAAGTTGCTGTTCCTGTGGCTTTGCTTCAGAATGGCTATTAAGAGAGCATGGAAAATGGTGATTATCTTCTAAAATGTTTGCCAGCTAGAAATTAAACATATAATGGAACTTCTTTTTATGTCAGTCCCTTAGATGTGTAGTAAAATGTATTCTCCCTGGTTGATCGAGACAATGTTATGTAAAAAACTGAGAGTTGTGTATTCCCACAAAAAGCTTACACTATATTCAATTGGTCGGCTACGAAGTTTAGAAAAAATGCCCCCCAAGTATGCAATTTTGTCGACAGTTTTGTCCAAGATTGTAGCACTGTTAGTATTAATACAACCCCATGATGTGACCATTGTGTATCAAGGGTGCATCATTATTGCATCAGATAATACTGCATCTCAACTGAGTGAATGTTCCTTAGCATGTACAGCACACCCAGTGCTTGGTTTGTGTTCTTCCATAATAGTCCTCCCTTAAAAAGAATACCCCCTTACACTTCGTGATGTGACTACTTAACCTGTTTTCCTTAGAAACTGGAAAAGAAGTTCAAAGAAGACTGGAATTCTGGCAGGGCAGGCTACATGAAATCAGGGAAAGATATGTGGAGCTGTCAGAGAAGTGTGTTGGTGGGTCAGTTGCTAAAGGGAAACGAGGAAAGAAAAGGCAGAAGGTGGACAATGCTGATCTTTCTCAGCTATCTGATTATGCAGCAGAAGTGTTCTACCAATTTTTTTTAAAGGTAATCAAATAATCAAGTCTTTTTTTTTACTTAACTGGAAGATGCATTGGACAGTTTTATGAGAAGTCCCTTAGATGTGTAGTAAAATGTATTCTCCCTGGTTGATCGAGACAATGTTATGTAAAAAACTGAGAGTTGTGTATTCCCACAAAAAGCATACACTATATTCAATTGGTCGGCTACGAAGTTTAGAAAAAATGCCCCCCAAGTATGCAATTTTGTTGACAGTTTTGTCCAAGATTGTAGCACTGTTAGTATTAATACAACCCCATGATGTGACCATTGTGTATCAAGGGTACATCATTAATATTATTGCATCAGATAATACTGCATCTCAACTGAGTGAATGTTCCTTAGCATGTACAGCACACCCAGTGGTTTGTGTTCTTCCATAATAGTCCTCCCTTAAAAAGAATACCCCCTTACACTTCATGATGTGACTACCTAACCTGTTTTCCTTAGAAACTGGAAAAGAAGTTCAAAGAAGACTGGAATTCTGGCAGGGCAGGCTATGTGAAATCGGGGAAAGATATGTGGAGCTGTCAGAGAAGTGTGTTGGTGGGTTGGTTGCTAAAGGGAAACGAGGAAAGAAAAGGCAGAAGGTGGACAATGCTGATCTTTCTCAGCTATCTGATTATGCAGCACAAGTGTTCTACTAATTTTTTTTAAAGGTAATCAAATAATCAAGTCTTTTTTTACTTAACTGGAAGACACATTGGACAGTTTTATGAGAAATAAGATATGGGGCAAAATCCAGACACGTTATTTAGTTAAAACTAGTCAAGCTGATTTTGCTTTTATGAACAAAATTCTTAACTTTAACAAGTGGCAGTTACAAAACACAGGCCACAAGAGAAGGTCACTACATGCTCTCATAAAAAAAAACTGAGATAGGCAGTTTCCCCTTATTAAACTTAAAACACCTCATTTCAGATTGTAATTTGGGCTTTTCGTATAATTATTCATTTTGATTTCAGGTTTACACTGACTGGAAAGACATTTCTGAAGTTATTAGAAGTACTGTCTTCGAGGAAGATCAGCAAGATTTAATTGGCATTGTTGACATACAGGTATGTGTCAGGTAATTCAATTTTAGTAAGAGTGTAAAGTACCATTTGAAAATGAAGTCCTCTTAATGGAAAATATGAATGATGTCTAAAATATTACAATAATAAATTTAGACAAGAAGGTTAATACAGCTGTAGTGGAGTTTCTTGTAAATCTTTCACCAGAGACCAGCAATTAAAAGCCGTTGCATGACGAGAAATTCAAAAATAATTTCCAGTCTGAGTCACTTTAACTGACGTTCAAAACTCATTAATAATCCATAAAGAAAAACAAAAGAAAGAAATGCTTAATGAGTGTCTATCTGATAAATTAAAGATTTTGAAGCCGTTCAAAAAATCTGCAGACATGTATAATCAGAACCTGGAAATACACTAATGCTGGTCTTTTAAACAATACTTAAAGTTTGATTATAGAATGAGGCACATTACATTATTATTTTAAAAGTAAAATGTTTATCTCTCCTAAAATGCTTAAGACATTCACAAAGTACAGGTCACATTCCACAGGTAAGAAGTGCATGTTACTGCTCCACAGGTGAATTGCGAAACCACACAGATTCCCCTCTATCTAATAGAGCATTTTGTTAAAAGTTTAGAGCTTGCAAACACTTTGTGCTATTCATTTGTCTGTATCATGGTGAACTATACTCTGACCTGTGGAAAAGTTACTTGTATTTTAGACCCGTTGTCAGTTACTGCACAGTCTTCAATGTTGATTTTGACAGTTTAACACCCATGGAAATATGCCTCTTTTTTCTTTTACGGCAAAGAATGGTGATTCCTTTTAAGGGAAGTGTTTGGCTGCAACCTGGGCACTGGTGATAATGGCCACATCACCATTGAACATGCCAGCATGTTGTTTAGAAACCACCTCAGCTTGAGGGAGTATTCAAATCAAGGCTTTGAGGCAGCACACTCATTACAGCGTCAGTTACATGTATATTCAAAGGCTACTTCCCATGAGAGGCATGCTCATGCTACATCAAGTTAGTTTTATATTTTGCTTTTTTAGTAGTTTATTTTTTTATATTATCATACATCTCAACACTACAGTACTTGAAACTAATATTGTCACCTACTTAAATATTGTTTAGAACTAAACTAACAACTCTTTTTATAGAAAGGTTAGCAAGCTCATCATGTCATTTTCACATTGTTTTGTGATACCACAGATGATGCATAGTTCATAAAGATATGAAAAGCTCTTGAATTTTAGCTACCCTCTTAAAAGCTCTTGAATCTAAGTTTTGAGTCAATGGAAAATCCTTGAACTTTAAATCTTGTTTTGAATATCCTTTAATCTTAAGAGTTTTCATTGTTAGCAAAATAATTTCCTGTTGGAGAACATCCAGAGGTATTAAAAATACCTTTAGCATCAGTTTTTCATGGGATACTGCAAACTGTAAACTGCAGTCTGCAGTCACCCTTTTGCAGTTTCACTTTGCCTGGATTTTAAACTTTAGGCAGACATTCATTGTTTATCACCAGCAGCTCTAACTAGCACATCAGAGGGTGGTGTAGAAAGCTGCTTTGTGCTTTTAAATGTAAGGCTGAACAACAATATTATTGTTAGTGGCAAAAAAAATTACTGTAAGTCACCTACTGCTGTAAGCCCTTCCTGCCATTCAAATTTGAACTGCAAACTGCAAACGCATCCAGAAGACTACTTGACGTTCTCATATTTGAGACCTTTTTGCAGTGTCCCATGGATGAAAAACCTGATGCTAAAGGTCTTTATTGATATATATTCTTGGAGTGTTATTGTTCATGTAGATTTGCAAAATGATCTTCGAGCCTGTGCAACTGATAAGTCAACTGTTGAGTTTTATGATGATGACACAGATTTAAGCAAGTAATCCTGTTTGGCTTCTCCCACTGCTCTAGAGAGCACTTTATAGAGGCAACATCACCAAGTCCCACGAGAATGTTATCATCCTTCAAAACAAAATGGTTATCAATATCTCCAATACTGTCTCTGTCCTGTTCCCATTACATCACAACATCACTGAAAAGCATATTTATGACTATTAAACAACAGAACGAAGCTACCACGTGGAAAATTGGAATATCTAACAGCATTAACCCATTCGCCCCTGAACCGCCCGTAACCGCCCGTGCGGATCCAGGTCCTTTCTACCCTTTGTGACGTCATCAGTTTTAACGGTCAAGGACAACTTTCTTCACTAACTTGTGCAGAGTGAAGAGATCTTTCAAACCATACCAGAATGAGCACAATTCAGTCAAGGACACCGGAGAAAGAAGCAAAAAACCACGTGACATTGACCTGAAAATCTCCATGAAAATCTTGTTCCATTGCCCACCTACCTTTCCTTTCACCTAATCCTAAGATCCTAAAAGCTTTCCTAAAAACTCTTCCCACCAAAATGAAGCCTACTAAATGCCCAGCAAGAGAAAAAAAAAATGAGGCAAGAAAAGCGAAATTTTGCTTTCTGCGCATGCCCGAACTTCGCAAGCTGATATTTTGCATCTGGATCAGAAGGCCGCCAAGTGTACGACCTGCAAACCGGTTTGTGGTAAGTTTTAGCTCTTTTATAGCAGGACAGTGATCAGAAAACCACTCGACTAGCTTCAAAACACGTTTTTCGCCAAAATCTCCAGGAGCGAATGGGTTAAAACAGCTCAAAAAATGGGAACTGTTGTATAACTGTGGGATTAAATAATTCAATAACATGATGTTACAGCTCAGTTTGTGGCTGCTGACCATCTGAAAACATCAACTGAATAACAACTGATGCAGCCATTATTAGAAAGAAGCAGTGCAGTGTACGTAGTGTTTAAAAGAATGGACCACTTCCCAAACACATGGATGAAACTTAGCTTTCTGTAAATTAACATTGTCTTAATGTATACCAGATAGTCAGTTGCTTGGTATCCTCACAACAAAAGCAGAGCTGCATACAAAACAAACAAAGGATCCACAGGAGGCAGATAAGGCATGTACCCTTACAATATTATTTACTTTTAGACTAAGGAATGCCATGCCAGTTGATCTAGATATAACGAAAAAGAAGATGTTCAGACTCCGTCTTAAATAGACTTTAATAAAAATGTTAATCACATATAGCCATTTATCATAGTTTTAGTCATTCTTAGTTTTTTATTCCAATGATAAACTGTACTTAGCCTTGTGCAACAATAATGTTATTCTCCTTTCCTGTCACAGAAATAATATGCAATTTATTATAGAGGGCCATGGACTTATCAGGGTTAACTGTTATCCTTTTAAAATAAAGATTATTACTATTATTATTAACACAAGGTAACCTTTGTTTTTTTGAGCCCAGCGACACGAGTGAAGGTGAGTTCCCTTCATGACACCTCCACCTTCTTGAGCGGTTAATACGTGGCGAGGTCTGTTATGAGATCTTTAAAAATGCTGTGGGGGACTGGGAACCCTCATGCATCATGTATTAGTATATGCATACTCAGTGATCTGGGTGATTTAAGCAATCTGATTGGTTCGCTATCTCAGACTATTCAGCAATATTCATCTCCTAGCGAGTGGATAATGTGTGAGCTTGGTGTTTCCCCATTTTTTTTTAGAGAATGATATTTAAAAGTCGACAAAATCCTAGGGTGACTTTTTTTTTTTTTATTAAAGGCAATTAAAGACTTTGAAGGATTCAAAACGGCATTTTTCCATTTATTGTAGCTGAGTTTTGTGCTCGATGTCAGACTGTTTACAACTCCTGTTTATTCACATAGAAGAGGCCGTTTCGTGAACTCACCGTTTCCTAACCAGAAACATTTGGCCCAAAAATCGAAGTTTATTTATGACAAACAAATTTGAAAGCAAATGTTTGCAGAAATTCTACGTTTAAAGCAAATTGGAAAAAGAATGCTACACGAAGACGACCTCTTACCTCGAGCAACCAAGCTGCCATTTTTGTCAGCACTTCGTGCGAAGAACGACACAACAAACCTTTTTGGCTATAAACTTGGCAAGTCAACAGAAAACAACAAAGCTCTACTTTTCTTCTCAAGTAAGGAAACATTTCAAACTTTTAACGGTTCCATTTGAGCCATTACCCTGTTTGCAAAGTGATAAACTTGTGAATTGCTATGTTTGAAAATTCTGCAAAGATCTATTTTTAAACTTATGCATGATTTGATCCATCAATCAATCGTACTTTTTAACGCTTTCCTCTCTGATTTTGTTGAGATCACTTCGTGTGTATATACTAAAACAATTATTCTTTTCAATCTTGGTGAATAGTTGCTTTAGGAATATTTACCTCGATTTCTGGGAATAATTGTTAATTGTCCTGGGTAATGCTGTTAATACACAATAATAATTTATTTGATGAATTAGCCTGCAAAAACATCTGTTTCTTCTCGCTCTTTGCTGCTGGGGACGTTTTGTACAGAGAAACGTCTGCGACTCAGCGACAGAAGTTCCATACTGATGATGTAAAATCTGTCCAGAATGCGGTCAGAAGTGCTGATTGGTCGACGGAGTAGTTACAGTGTTTAGGCTCTTGTTTATGAATGACAGACAAGAGACAAAAGGCCACAAAGGTCAAATGTAAACACGAAAAATCTCTTACAAAACAGTCAATATTTGTGGAAAGTAGTCTTCTCTGGAAGAAGCATTTGAGTTTCACTGGAGCTCATTGGCAGATGAACACAACACAGCACTTTACCAAAATTCACCAGAAGACACGTAAAATTGGACAAATTTATATTTGGAATTCCATGACTACCGGATTTATTATGTAAACATCGATTTGCGTCATCAGTATGGAATTTGCGCCTTTGAGTCTGCGTGAAACATCCCTAGCGGCAAAGATTGAGGAGAAACGGATGTTTTCGCAGGCTGTTGATGAATGGGAAATGAAAAGACGCCATACTTGCCAGAGCTTCTTCTGCTTTTGTGCTTTCAAATTTTGTTCTCAGTGCTTAGAAATGGACGTAATGTGTCAATGTTGCTTTATGTACCAGTTGAATACAATAAATTTCCTTTATTTATTTTGTAAAAAAGGTGCAGCTAGACAATGATGAATGTGCCATCCTGTCATTTGTTTTGCTTGAGCAATTAACAAAAAAGACTGGTAGGTGATAATCTTCCAACAAATAGGTGAAAAACAACTCGGTCTCTGACAGGCTTACATGTAGGCTAACAGCAACTTTCCATGCATGTCCCCAGATGAATTCATACTTGCAGTACTCTTTAAAATTGAAAACACCATTTGTTCTGAGAATTGAAGTTATAGTTGTGACCTGCTCCCTAAGGCTAGTGTATCATCAAATGAAGCTTTAAATTTCTTGCACAAACCCACTTCCACCTCTGATGGGTGAGAGGGTTGGAATTAAGTTGAATGATCAATGAGGCACATGTCTTTTTGGGAAGCATGCATTTCCTGCAAACTCATGAATGCTTCATAATTTCTGTAATGATAAAAAAAGTTCAATTGAGTATGAATCAATATGATGCGAAATAATTTGAAAAGCTTGCTGATTAAATTTTGAACAAAACTTATATCTTAAAAGTCTTGGGAAAAAGTTTTTAAAAGATTTTGCTGGAGTTAAAGAACCCCAAACTGAACTGATGTTATATTAAATGAAACTAGAGCCGGAACTACCGTATTAAATTTCTACTTTAAAACTGCGAGATTTAAGTGCCAGTTCGTCCTATATCATTTATATGTCAACCGGCCGGTATAAATAACATTAAGCTTAGCTTATGAACCCTAACGACCTTAAAACTCAGTTAAACTCCACACGCAGTCATTACGCTGTTGATCATTTTGGTGTTGTGCAGAATAGCCTTGCGTGAACAAATTTTTTACGGCAGTAGCTAGAAATCCTATGTCTAAAGATATACTGTCTTAAATAGTGTAAGAATATGCATTTGCTTTATTTCTTGTTACCTGCATCGGAAGCAGCGGGACACAGCCTGTACTGATCTTCAAACAAGGAATCATTCCAAGGTTCGGTCGATGTAACGTTTTCTCTCTTTGTTCCCTGCGATCTTCAAGATAAGTCGTGAACACTCTCTCAAGTAGTTTTTTTTCTTTTGTCTTTAGCATTGGTCCTGCGCCCGTTGAAAACCCGTAATTAAATATTGGCAAACACGTGTGACTTTTCGGTTATACAAAGATGGCGGCTTACCTTTAATCCCAGGCGTTCGACAACGGTAGACCTCGATTTTGTGAGCCAATCAATGTACACTAATTAGCTACGCCCCTACCCCGCCTCCAGTCCCGCCTCCTTTGACTCGGCCCAGCTCATCGACTGTTTCTCTCTCTCTCTCTTTTTTTTTACAACAGAGCATTTTTTCCATTCGCGCGCTCGGAATGGACTCTGGTTATTCCTTTCATGAAGGCAGCCTCTTGTATTTTTTTTTAACACGTTTATATTGCGTGTGATAAACGCAGTCTCGTTTATGTCATGTAAGCAAAATGCTCGTTTTCGTTGTGTAGCTCTTTTGGTGGTTATGAAGGGTCTGTTTCCCCTGTTTTATTAGGTGAGCTGTTGTGTAGACGACTCAGTCACATTTGATTTCCAGATTTATTTTCAAAGAGATAATCGAAGGTATTTTCTAATGCAATTTTGGAAAGAAAGAAAAAAAATTTGACACCACATCCAAGGGGCAACATATCACATTGTGATCAGTCTCCAAAACAGCTGTTTTTCTCTCGTCAAGTAACGGTTGACAAATCCGGCTGCGTTTGTAGGCTACATCTTGATACCGACTGGCCGGGTATCGGTATTTACAGCTATCGCATCGTGCACCAGTGTAGAATAAAACGATCTTCATCATCATCACTTTCGTCATAGAATTGAAGCCAAAAAGACTACTGCAAAGACTGATCAAGCAACGTGAGAAAGGCTAAGGTATACAATATTTCGACTGGCCAATACCAGTCTTCATCAGGTTTTTTGGGAAAAAACACGAATATACAGAATATATACTACTGCAAAATAATAAACGGAAGTTACATGGTATGACGTGGTAAGGTGTCGCTGATAATAAAAATAAACAGAAGACAGAGAAAGACTACATAATGATTATAATTCGTCACGTTTGTTGATTCCCAGACGCTCGACGGTTTTGGCCTATGAATGAGGTGCGCCTCGTGCAATCGCGTTCATAATATCTAAGTGTTTCAACTGTGATAAGTAACATAGGGCGTCTTTGTTCATTAAAATCGGGCCCTTGGGGCGCCGTTTGGTTTCCCCAATATAATGCAAAATAACAAAGGCGGCATTGAATCATGAAGATAACATTGAAAGTATTACAAGTAATGTGAGATTTGATTTTGTGACGCCCGTGGTCAATATGGGGGCATGCGGTGCAGTTCCTGCTGTAGCCTGCGTGCAGACGATAACTAAACTCTGATTAGTACCGTCTGCGAAGCAGCGCAGAGATCCTTGTTCTGGGCACCCAACGGACTCAACGAATTACCGGAAGTGCGTTTCGAATTCCCCTTCAATCTGATTGGCGATCACGACAAACAAAACAAAGCCTTTTTTAACTGGCCAATCGTGGCGCGTACTCAAATCTGGGTACACAGCTGGAAGTCCAGAACAAGGATTTCGGCGCTCTTTCGCAGACGGAGTTAACCAGAGTTTAATTTCGTCTGCCCGCAGGCTATTCCTGCTGTTGTACCGCAAAAAACCGGGTGTGGCCCGGGCATTGTTACAATTAACAGTCTCTGGCAATTGGGCTGTAACAAGAATACCGCTTAAATCGTTAGACCGGTGAAAAGCTACTATTGGAATGTTTGTAAAAACATTTTTACAATGTTCTGAGGAGTACAGGACATAGGAATGTTTGTAAATAATGTGCGCGACATTAAGCAATGTAGGGTTATCATTATCCTCATTATTAACATTATTGTTATCACTATATTTTTTTTGTAATGAAATCGGGAGCTCCGCTTTTAGGTTTGGCTAGATCTTTATATTATCTAATAAACTATGAGATTTATCCCTTTATTTTGGAGATCTTCATAACAGATGGGTCCTTGCAACTCAGCAAAAACCTTTACGGCCTTGTAAATGCTCGCGATTTCGAGCAATGCAAACATATAGGAATTATATTTTTAGCTATTTGTTGACGTTTGTCAGCGTTTCAGAGTCCTTCTGCATTTGAAATATGCCCCATCGAATGAAAACATTGCTGACGCGCCCTCCCATTCATTGTTTCTTGTCCAAGGAGGCGTGGGCCCGAGTTTCAAGAGAGGTTTGGACCACAGACTTTTAACTTGATGTCTTTGGACAACAACTGTCGCAGAAGAAGGGATAGAAGCCTGTTGCCTCATTACTCGCCTTAGCCGACTCCGTATTTTTCAGGAGTTAATGTTTTCGCACAAACGATACAAATGGAACATAACGTATATGTCTTTCCTCCTTTCGTTCTCTTGGGACCTTTGTTGCGGTACTTTTTTGATCAACGCCAGTGTTTCGCTTTTACCGTCATTGTCCCTTGTTTACAACGGCATCGTTATCGGTGAGCAATACTCCAACCTATAGCAGTAGATTCTTTTCTTCTTCGGAGGAAAGGTGATCCGGCCGTATTGCTTTTCCCTTCCCGCACCTGCCCGGATTTCATTGCTACAATCCTGGACAAAAGTCCTTGGGACAGTACTGCAATATTCATATTTTCTGTTATTTCTCGGTTCCCTCTTAAAACAGTGCAGCGTTTTCGAAATTTTCTTGCAGTTCTCCCTCCCCCCACCCTATACAAAGTTGAAACTCGGAAAAAAATTCTGGATACACGCGTGCAACATTGTTTGTGGGGTGAGGGTAGGGGTTGGACCTGTGTGAATTGGAAAACGCAGAGGGTGGTAAGAGAAAATTTATCTGTAGATTCATCCTTTGACGCTTTTATTTACTGCGAAAACGGAATTTTTAGCTCTTTAGTCACAGTACTCACTTTGAAATGGAGAGAAAGAAGAACAAGATAATTTTTCCTTACTGGATCAAGTGAGTACTGTTGTATTCACTTTACGGGATGGTCTTTTTGACTCAGATTATATCAAATGCAATTACTTTTTGGTTGAAATATACCTTAGCCGTGTTTCCTCAATGAATTTGTAGCGAGTATTGATAATAGACTGTGCTTTTGCGACCGAGTACTGTGCACGATGCTCGAAACATCGTGCCTGACCAACTTCCGCTGTACTGGGTTCCAGTTTAGGGGAGTGGGACCGATATGGCTAATCAGGGAATTGCCTTGTAAAAACTTGCAATGTTGAGGAAATAGTTTCAAAGGTTATTATTATTGCATGTGATCATCTACTTGTCTCCAAAATGCCTAAGACGCGTAGAAAAAGTGAAGAAAACAGACTTTTTCAAAAAACAAGGATTCAGTCAATGCTGGACAAAAGTCCTTGGGACAGTACTGCAATATTCATATTTTTCTGTTATTTCTCGTTTCCTTCTTAAAACAGTGCAGCATTTTCGAAATTTTGTTGCAGTTCTCCCTCCCCCCACCCGATACAAAGTTGAAACTCGGAAAAAAATTCTGGATACACGCGTCCAACATGTGATTTTCTGTAGAAGAACATTGCACTTGTGCAACAGGTATCCTTTTAGGTTGCATGTAAAATCAGTTAGTGCTGTATCCGGGCGAGATTTCATGGTTGTAAAGCACTTACTGTATTTTTTTTTCCTGTGTGTGTGTGTTTTTCAGTTTTTTTTAATGGTTTTGATTTGCTTTTCGTTTTGTTTGTTTGAATGTTGTTGTTGTTGTTTTCTGTTTCTGTTAAAGAACTCATTGCTGTTAATAGTGTAGCTGTCATTTAGTTTCCTTATTTTGTTCTATGTCTCCTTCTTCGGTGAAAAGAACCGAACTGATAAAGACAAACTTCCCATTGCCGTTCGTAAAGAAAAACATAACACCTGGACACATGGATTACTGTGAAGTATTTCCATTTGCGCAAAAGTGCCCGGCGGCGGCCGGTTACAGTTTGAACAAATTGCGCGTGATGTGCAATGTCGTAAGCCCTCAAGTAAAGACGGTGGTCGACTTGATTCTCCTGTTATTCAAACTGCGATAATTGTTTTAACTCGTTTCGAAAAGAAAACTGTTGCTACCGTTCCAAAGCATCTCCTTTGTCGTTTTAATCTGTTACTTGTAGACCTATTGTAAATTAACTTGCTGTCACTAATATTTTCTCCGCTTTTGTTGTAGCTAGTAAAAGGAATCACACGAGTAACATGTACGTTTGCATAGGTCAAAATTAAGTAATCATAACTTAGGTTGAAATGCCATCAAAATATTTGTTAAAATTCATCTCGAATGATATTTCTCGGTTAGTCTCTATCTCTCTTATTCGTGTGGAGTATAAAAGACGTGTATACTAGTTTTCAAACCATGATAGGCAAAATCTTTACCACTAACGGGATTCATGAGCACTTTCTAGTGTCCTGCTCCAATATCATAATATTTCACGTGACCGTGTAGAAGGAACTAAAAGCAACTAAAAGTTTAACTGTGCTATTTCGCTTAATTTGAGGCTTAGCAGTACTTTGTAGTGTGTACTATCCACATCTGTTCGTGTTGCACAGCTGGTATAAGCATCTTGCTTTATGTACCTTGTATGCTAGCCGCGAAGTGAAGGTTACCCGTATGGAAACTTATCAGTACGTGGCTGCTTACGCATATTAGTGTAGAAGTCTTGATAATAAATAGCAGACAACACAAAAAAAAAAATACAAACTTACAAGGTTTGTAGCTTAGATAGATTGGAAAATATCCCAGGTGGAAGCTGTTCAATTTTGTTGTTGTACAGATATCTGCAAGAATAAGGTTAATAATTTTAACTGCGTATCTCATGACAACAACAATCAGTCAAAAAACCCTCATCATTGTCTATTTTAGTTCTTATCGTACTTGCTTATTGCTATAGTACTGACCTCTGTATGTACTGGTAACTTTACCACCTTCGCCACCGGTTTCAACAGAACCGCCTGCCCCGGGGGGGGGGGCACTCCCATACATTACTTATACGGGTATGTGCCGCCCAACGGGGTCGTGATTTTGAAGCTCCTGATTTAGAATGGGGTATCCATTTCAGAGGCGTTTTCTAGAACGTGGTATAAAAAATTGTGTATCACGGCCTTATCTTCTGCTTAAAATTGTTGCTGATTATGAAGAAGCATTTATTTGATGTATAAGTCGAACAAAGAAATAAATATCTCTTTAAAAAAACAGGTCTATTTCAATTTACAAACTTTCTGGAACGGAATATAAAAAATTGGCCCATTTCTAGAACGGGGTATCAATTTTAGGGGAAATTTTTTTTAGAACGGGGTGCCTATTTGGAGTCCCGGGCGGCACATATCCACCCAAAAAATACCCAAGTGCCCCCCCCGGGCCGCCTGCTAACCCAGATCCTCCAGCAGAACCTCTCGCAGAATCGGCGCACAACCCGCGGCTGCTAATCAGTTAATTTCTAGGTTCTAGTGCATTTTGCTCGTTCTAAGCTTTAGTTAACCGTTCTACCACGCGTTTCGTGTCTTTTCTCCAACGTTTGGGTTATTTAGTTTTCTTGCAAGTTTTGCTACTACCTTGTTTAGCATATTCAACGTTCCACGTGTCCCTAGGGCATAATTTTTCGTTTTCCTTTGCCTCCTTTTGTTACTGTTGTTCGTACACGTATTTCATTTTAGTTGATCCTTTTTGTTTTGGCTTGTTTGTGTTCCACTCGGCTCCGGGAGCCGATTTTGTTTGGAACAAAATATTTTTGTTTGTGTCTGCGGTCCGGGACCGCTCGTCTCCGGGAGCCGGTTTTGTTTCGGAAAAAATAGTTTGGGGTATATGGTCCAAGACCGTTCGGCTCTGTGACCCGGGTTTTTGTTTAAAACCAGGTATTAGTGTATACGTCCGGGACCGTTTGGCTCTGGGGGCCTGTTCTTTGTTTGGGACGAATTTTTGTTGGTTCGGCTCCAGGAGCCGGTTTTCTTTTCTTTGGAATGAAATATTATTGGGTTTGCGGTCTGAGACCGTTCGGCTCCGGGAGCCGGTTTTGGTCATATACGGTCCGGGATCATTTAGCTTTGAAGGAGAAACAAGGCGTTGACGTTGTCACCGTTGCTCTTACTTCTGTTCGCAACGCTCTTCAGAAGCCGGAAACTGTGTATGACCTTAGGAGGCTTCTGCTTACGTCGAGGCCCTGGTTCGAGCAGCCAGGTCATCTATCCACGAAAAGGCGGACTATTACGCAGCCATTTTGGATGAATTGAAAGGAGGATCTAATGCCCTCTTCCCCTCTGCTCATAAAAGACCGCTCATGGGCCTATTAGGCCATCCGGTTTTAGCCAAATTGCAAAGGAGTCCTCTGCGCTTCTCAAGACTATCCAACGTGAAAGAACCTGGGCTTTAAGGTCGTAACAGTACCCACCAGTCTAAGCGCCAACGCCCTTATGTTTACAGTCCGGTTAATTGCTATAGATGTGGTCTACCAGGGCATTTCACCAGGGCTTGTGGCCGGGAATGCGGCCGGGGAAACTCTATAGGCGTTAGCAAATGATGTAAGTGTTGTAAGGCCATGGGATGCGTTTTTTCTTTGTACGTTTTTTGTACCCCTGGAATTTATGTGACATTATTTTACACTCTCGCTCGTTTCTGATAAGGACTGCGTCGTTAGACATGCCTTTCCCTATGAGCTTTGTAAAGGGCGGTATTTGTTCGTACGAATTATCCTTATTTAATGGTTGGAATAAAGATTTCCCGAGTTATTAGCGTCTCAATCTTTTTCAGGTTATTGCCTCATTTCTTCGTTGACCCTGGGGGGCCTTTTCAGCGCCTTTATTCTGGTCATTGGTCAGAGCTGGTTCAACGAAGGATAAGGAGATCCCACCTTCTATTTCTCCATTTTCTTATTTTTATAGTTTTGTTCTCTGTTTTCCTAGGATTTCGCGGTTGCACTACGGACAGTCTTTGCGCTTCCGAGCCCTGACGTCAAATGGTAAGACATAAACAAGGAACCCTTATCCTTCGTTGGCCTTACCGTATAGGCGGCGCTTGTGAGTAAAGATCCATCCTTCGCTGATCTGACCCAATTGCGTCTTAGACACCCAGATTATTTCCAAGCGGGCAGTTTACATAATCATGTTGATTTCTGGTTACACCTGTCCTCAAGTTAATTTGCTACAGATAATCCGAGAGGGAGTGAGGGTTGATAGTTTCGTACGTCATTTCAAGGGCAACTTCAAAGGAAAACGTTAAGACTCCGCTGTTCCGCCAATTTCTTTTTTCCCGAAATCTCCTTGTTGCCATCAGTTAAGGTGGCTCGACCCAGTTATTTTGTGGGGGTACCATCCTACTTTGAAGCTCTCTGGTATCCTTACCTTCAATTTGATCGTAAGTCTAACATGTAGCATGGATAACATATAGATAAATCTACAATACAGCATAAAATTTTTGGCGATCGGAGTAAAATAAGGACTATAGAAACATTTAGTGGACGCCAGGATTGTTTCTCTATTGTTCTTATCCCTTTCGCTCAATTGCAAAAACAGCATTTAATATTACTTTTATTTGAACACGGTAAACCCAATAACTTAAAGACGTCTTAACGTGAAAGCAGTTCATAAAGGTAAATATACACTGTAAGTACAAGACTATTAAAGTACAAAGGAGAACGCCTAAAAAAATTTGGTAACAAATCTGTACCTCTTGCATGACTACTAAAAATACTTAAAAATAAAAAGGGACAATAAGAACAAAATTTAGGGATTAAGTGACCATTTGACAGAGATCAATAGGGCCGTTTTCAAAATGCTTGCAGATTTAGCTGATTTCAAGTTCTGGTAAAGGGCCGAGTTCTACATTTGTGCTCCCCAGAGTGGGAAATCGAACCTGTGTAGCATTCCGTTTGTGGAACGCAAGTTGTTTCAGGTTTCAAGTTACTTCATCTAAGGCGAGATTTGTAGTGTTTGCTTTCGCTGCTCAATGTTGAAACGAGTTCCCTCAGATATTGTGCACGTTTTTTTCTCTAATACTCGCATAAGAAGGCAAAGCCTTATCTTAGGCTATCTTAAATTTAAGGAGATCTTCTGAGATCTCGTTTCATAGCCTAAGGAGGAAACTATGCATGTTACTCTCGATCTGTTCTGCAATTGTTTTAAGTAATGTTTAAAACACGTGCTTTGAGTGTTTTTAACAGCTTCAAAAACGTTCCCTGAGTATTTAATTTCAATAGGATTGGTAAAAGATGCATTTCTCGGCAACGGCAGCGAAATCATCACCCAAAAAGAGAATTCGCGCTGTTTCAAACTTCATCGCTCCTATTCCAACTCTTTCAATTTGTCAAATGTTGGCGAATTTTTCAGGAGTTGAATTCTAAAGGACTGTTTCTAAGTTCACAAAAAGAAAAAGAATACCGTTGCCTTGTGTTCACGTCCTCCTTAAAACGTGAAATTAGGCATTTTCACGTCGTAGTCCTGCAGTGACGGCAAAGAAATGTACAAAAAAGTGTGCTGCACGTGCAAAGTTGTTGTTTTGCTGAATAAATCTATCGCTTATTTGCCGTTCTCGTTGCCGTCGGCGTCATCGTTGCGTACGCTCCCTAATAAAGGCTTCAGTGAAAACTAAAATTACGGCCGAAGTAGTCATGCCTAATCAATGTTAACCCTCGGACCTACAAGGAAAGTCATACCGCCATCGTGGTACAAGGAAGGTTGATGGAACCCCTCCCCTAAATGTACATGTACACCACGCCAACTGTCAACGTATTCACAGGACGAATACCTTTCTTTGATCAACCTTAGGGGCTTTTCATTATGACTGAATCTTTTACTTGTTAAACATTACTTAGAATGTACAGTCGAACCTCGATTATCCGGACCCATCGATTATCCGGATTTCTCGATTATCCGGACTTTTTCTCTGGTCCTTATTTGGTCATGAATATTTATAAGTCACAATGAAGATCCGTAGCCATATCTTTTTTTTAAACTACAGCATTGAAAAGTGCAATCAAATGCGAGGTTTTGTTTGCTTTCAAACAGCAAAAGCAGCGCTTGCACGCGTCGTAACTAATGAAGAACATTGGAATGAGTTATGAAATTATTATCAGACATTACATCTGATTGCTACAACAGAATGACACAAAAATGTCGGCGCTCACATCTTTGAATTGCAGGCAGCCGTTTGTAAGTCAGGCAATCCAATTTAGAGGCCGGGAGTGGAGAAGGGTGAAATAGTAAATGGCCACAACGAGAACAATAGCAGTAATTAAGGCTAAGTTCACACTATACCGGCTAGCTTTTCGTGAAGACACCAAAAGCTATCCCCTTTGTGACTCTCCTGTTTAGAGATCGGTGCGACGCAGCTTTGCGCCGAAATCACCGTTCTTATGCGTGAACAGAAGCCCTATCTGGTATGCCCGGGGGGTGTACTCCCTATAATGGCCTATATAAGGGGAGGCTCCACCCGAAAGGAGTACCTTTTTCAGGCTTCAGGTATATGAGAGGGTAGGGATTTTACTCGTTGAAGTATACGAAAGGGTAGCGAAATCTGTCATTTGGGTCTGTGAAAGGGCCCAACAATGCAAAGGGCTAACAGAAGAATTTTATGGCTTTATAAAGTCTAGAAAATGTTCTATTTTTGTGATTGATTGTCATTTAAATGAAAGGGCATTTACATCAGTTAAAAGGGATGCAAAGTTATTAAACAGGTATGTGAAAGGGGTACCATGTGCCAATAGAAGGTATACGAAGGGGTGAAAAGTGATATATAAATGGGTATTAAAGGGATTGGACCTCTTGGAGGAGCCTCCCTGTTTAAAAGTTTGTTGAGTACCCCCCCCCCCGAGCTGGTATGCTTTTTGTGCCTGCACAAAAGCTCTCCCTTAAAGAGTGAGTCTATAGCTTAAGTAGTGATACCCTTAGATACGGTTTTTCCTTGTTAAAATCCAAATACTGATCATTTGTTTATTTACAAATTTGTTTGTCGGGATCGCGGACCGGGTGATTTTACTATACAGTATCAGCGCCACTATCAGTGATTCGGGGAATGAATACACCTTACAACCCAAAACGAAGGAAACCGAAGAAGGAAGCATATTCTTTTGTCCTGTTTTGTTCTGTTTCGTTTAATTTGTTTTTATATGTTCTTTTTTTTTTCACACCAAGATACCGGTAGACCAAACATCGCATTTTCGGTTTAACAGACCGACAGATACAATGATACAACACACCCCTAAAAACTAAAATAAAATGAAATTAATTATTGCTTTTATTTTTTTCCGTGGGTAAGTAGAAATCCTAAAAGAACATCGAAACACCCATTTTTCGTTATATTTTAAGTTTGGGTGACCTGTCAGTTTCTAGCCTCCTTATCGGACCTCTTAGGCAATATATACGTTCATTTCAAAGAGTTCAAAAGGTAACGGTTTGTAATTTGTGATTGGTGGATTTCGATCCGTTTTTATTTCAAGGTTCCTTGCTTGTGCGCGTCCTGTTTCGGGCAATTATCGACTTGTTTGCTGCGGTTTTTCTGATCTTTCTTAATACGAAATGTTTTCCTTGGCCTCACTTGTACCAATATATAAAGCAAAGTCTTCCCCCTTCCCTTCACAAAAATACCACCGCGATTTCCTTCGCTATTGAGCAGTCAAGAGTTATCCTCAGTTTTTGCTTTTGCCAAACCCTGTGGGCAAAATGGCAATAACATTACGTCCAGCAAGCACCTTCTTCACAGCCGTTTCCTGCTCCCTCTTAAGAATAATTTTCTGCCTCTCTCTGCTCATACTAAGACGTTTTGGAACTTTATCGAATATCGATACTTAATTCAGCCGAGTCCGCCATTATTTTCCCCAACAGTTTCCTCCCTTGGGAAATATGCGAAGGATCATGTAACATGATTGACATATGTATGGCCCTCGACTAATCCGTTGTCTCCGCAGACTCCCCACTCCCTTTTTCAGATCACGGCTAGCTCTGCCGCCAAAACTTTAATCGCACACCCAGACAATACCGCCAGCTACGCAGGCTATGTGGTTTCGGGTGAGTATTCTATCTTGTTTCGGCGTTACACTTCGTTAGATTGTTATTTTGATAAAATCAATATTTGGGATACCTAAATTTAGCAATCACGATTTGAAACTCTCACTTAATTTTTAAATAAAATTGCTATAAACTTTGTCGGAATTTATAAGTCCTCCACAACTCAAGCACTTATGCGCATGCTTCACCATTGGACCAAGGGATGCGATGGCAACGGAGCAACTGTTAGGGTTACACTCTATGATTATGAGAAAGCTTTTGATCTCATAGACCATAGGATTCTTGTTAATAAGTTATGCAAATTAGATCTGCCGACTGAAATAATCAATTGGATCATAGATTTCCTAAGTGATCGTTCCCAGAGAATCAAACTCTCAGAGGGATGTTACTCCGAGTGGGGATCAGTCCCATCCGGGGTACCCCAGGGGACGAAACTAGGCCCGTGGTTGTTTTTGGTGCTCATCAACGATCTAGAAATCAATAATGCAGGCAATATCTGGAAGTATGTTGATGATACAACTACATCCGAGATCGTTGTGAAAGGAGCCAGTAGCAATTCCCAATTGATTGCAGATACTGTCGTGCAGTGGTCTTTTGAGAATAGAGTAAAACTAAACAATGAAAAATGTATAGAGCTTAGGATTTCATTTGCAAATAACAAACCACAACTCGCGCCTATAGTAGTAAATAATCAAGACCTAGAATGTGTTGAAAGCGAGCTAAAGCGCCAAATTACTAGGTGTTACGATTTCCAACAACCTTACATGGAATATGCACATTGATCAAATCATAAAGAAAGTTCCTAATACAATTGAAAAGGGCCAATGTCGCAAGGCATGAATTAATTCTTTTTTATACATCTTGTATAAGGTCAGTCATGACCTACGCATCGCCTGAGTTTTTCTACGCCCTGCCATTGTATTTAAAGAAAGATCTAGAGAATGTAGAGAAACGGGCACTATCAATCATTTGCCTGGGACTGGCCTATAGAAAGGCCTTAGAGCTTTCAAATATTATGTCTATCAATGACTACATCTCTAGCTTATGTAAAAAGACCTTCCTCTCGATTGCTAATGACCCGGCCCATCGCTTACATAACATGCTTCAATCGTCAGGGCCGTCATGTTATAATCTTCGGTGCAAAAGGCGTTTTGCGATTCCCAAATGTAAGACCGAGCGTTTCAAAAATACTTTTTTAGTAAGATCATGTATTGATAACGAATCTTAGTGCTCGGTGAGTTTTGTAAATGAGATCGATGACGTTGTATATATTTTTAACAGTTTTAAACTTTTTTTTTTTTTTTTTGGGGGAGACTTTATCATTATAATTTCATTTTATTATACTCACTATTGTAAGATTCTGTTATACTATATTATATATTATATTGTAAATACACAATTCACCTTAGTAGCTGCAAGCTTTTTCAAATAGACTATCTATCTATCTATCTCTCTATCTTATAGTTATGGTCGTGGCTATGGGCTATGGCTATGGCTATTCAGCGTGTGAAAAAATCGCGAATGTAATTTCATGTAATTTGGGGCTTCCTAAGTAAACAAACCCTCGTCGTGCTAATTGCTTGGCGCCTTTTGTTTGCTTAGAGGCGGAACATGATCGATAAGTCAAGTTTATTATACTAAAAATGGAGTTGCTGTTCTGTCAAAGCCCTTGTTGGTGGAGTTTGCGGTTGTGATCCTAAAGACCGTCAGAGCGACTCTGAAATTGTTCCCTATTGTCTTGCGGTAAGGAAGTCAACTGTCACAAGTCTCTATAATTAAAAGAATTTCCATTTTTTTGGCAAACGCCAAACACTATTTTTTGTCGTAGTGCGAACAGGTTCAGTTTTTTGTTGATGTTTATTGCATTGTAACTAACAACAACGCAGAGTGCCAGGGTGGCTAAGGTAGACTCGACCCAGCTATTTTGTGATGGTACCATCCTACTTTGAAGCTCTCTGGTATCCCCACCTTTACTTTGATCGTAAGTCTAACATATAGCAAGGATAACATATAGATGAACCTACAATATAGCGTAAAATGTTTGGCAATCGGAGTAAATGTCATGTGGTTATAGTGCCACGCCTCGTTGGGGTCTGAGTCTGCTGTTTTTCGTGAAAATCTCTCGGCTAAATATAGTGCGCATTAGTGCCTTGCGCTGAACAGAGTTTCACAAAAATCGCAAAGACCCAATGCGAGCAATTCAGCGGTTTGCAAATTTAGGTCATAATTTGTGTGAAAATGATAAGCAAACTTTACACGATTATATATAATAAACTATGAGATTTATCCTTTTAATTTAGGGATCTTTATGGGTCCTTGCAAGTCAGAAAAGCCTTAGGGCCTTGTAAATGCGCGCGATTTCGAGCAATGCAAACTTATAGAAATTATAGTTTTAGCTATTTGTTGACGTTTGTCAGCGTTTAACAATCCTTCTCGAGAAAAAAATATTTTCTTAAAAATTCGTAGTTTTTTTTCCCTTCAAATGGCCACAATTGATTAATTAACTACTCGGATTCTGAATTTCATGGTCCTTGAAAAACTGTGACAGTGTCTTCTAAAAGCCCAGACTTGAGTAAACATTGAAGATTTTTTAGCGTTTTGGCTGAGTTTGTGCTTTGGGAGTTTTCTATTGTTTCTAGTCTGTCATGATACAGCATCCTTGTTCAGTACGTGTGCAATGACCGCGCTTGGCTGACTTCCGAATGCTCACTGAGAAAAGTGCGCTGTTCGCAGTCCTTACGGGCGCTATCGCGCCCATATTGCCACTGTATACCAAAAAATCCCCAGTCCGCCCCTGTTGAAGTACAAACTAGGGTTTAGCAAAGATGAAGCAAGCAAGTAATAAGAAAAAGGCCATTCGCACGATGACGTCATTTTACGACCAGAACCTTTAGGGTTTTGCTTTCTTGTACAAAAAGGGGCTTTTGACCTCGCTGGGATTACAAAATTCAAAAAGATATATACTAGAAATATGTGTATCGAAGAACCTCGCGAAACTTGGGAGTAAAGTATCTGGGATGGAAGGTGGGAGAGAATTGAAGCAAATTGTCCCGGCTGGAGAGGGCGAGTTTGAACAATGCCTCTTCATTTGCTTTAAAGCTAACCCGAACCATCTTTGAACGAAAAGGATTCTGGTCGTAGTAGTAAAATAACGCCATCGTGCAAATGCGTAGTATTCGGTAATAAATCGGCTTTAAAAAAATTATTTAGTGTACTACATGTACTTTCAATCACCACCACTCCTCCCCCGCTGAAATGCACATAACACTATTGCGTGACGAACTGCGCCGACATTATTAGGGACTTTAAGATCCAACGACGCGGACGGCAACGAGAACGTCATAAAAAACAATACGTTTAATAAGCAAAACAACAACTTTGCACGTGCATCACACTTTTTTGAACATTTCTTTCCCGTTTTTGCACGACTACGACTACGACGCGTTTTATGGAGAACGTAAACAAACAACGACGAAATTTTATTTCTTTTTCTGAACTTAAATATGGTCCCTTGAAATTCAACTTTAGCAGGGTTCGCCTACAATTGACAAAGGAAGTGGGTAGGAATAATCGCTATAAAGACTGGAAGAAGGCAAATTCACTTTTTAAGCGACGTTGTTGTTGCCGTCGCGTCGTTGGACCTTAAAGTCCCTATTGTGCCATTTTAGCAGCGGTCAGATGTATTAAAAATATTTTGTGCAGTGAAAAGCATTGTTCAACATATGCCTAAGCCGTCGAAGAGGATGCAATTGTGATATACGTCGCCTAAAACTGATCAAAGATTGGTATTGGACCGTTTAAGACGTCGAAGGTTGACGCTGTGTGTCAGGCGTGAGGTGTAAACATTGCAGACGTTACAAACCAGAGGTCAAGCGAGGAACACCCCAAAATCGTGCTTAAATTTTCTTTGGACCGGTCCTTTACTGCTCATAAGGTAAGAACATTTCAAAAAGGTTATTTATCTGCTGATTTTAACCTAGTCTGGGTTTAGAAAAGTGAAGGGACTAAATTTTATGTCCGACTCGCAACTTCAAAGAGGCTTATTCTATTTTGCGAAACGAAACGAAACGAAACGAAATATATGGGAGAGGGAGGAAAAATGTTTATTAACCTAAACACAGCTTAAGATAACATTGACAATGTGTTTGGAAGTAATAGTTAACCAAAAATGACGGATTTTTACTTTTTTCGCAAAGAAGTAATTTCGATACAATTACTATTTTGCGAAAAGAGTTCTAGTACGGCCAATAAAATGAGAGGTGCCCAGACTCTTTAAATATTAATCATTTTATTGGTGGATACAATTTGTTACGGTCGAGAAGAACATATTTGCTAAATATAGGTGAAAAAACGCCATTTCTCAAAATGTGACCCTCCACAGGAATTCGATGCTAAAGGTGAAAGAACGCTCACGACACACTTGCACGACACACTTAGCGTGCCGTAGATCACGGATATGCGCATATTAAATTAAAAAACCAGAGACGGACACAATTGCCTTTGTTTTTGTAAATTTAATATGCTAGACCTTTTGTTTTTTTGTAGCGTGCCACATGTCACGGTAAGTGTGCGAATTATGATACGCTTAGCGTGCAATTTGGGTAAGACACGCTGAACACACTTGATTACTAAAACTTCTAAGATGATAAAAATGACTTGGGTTTTCAGCGGATTTAATCAGCATTGATAACTGGTCGAAGTGAATCAAATATCAGGGGCACCCAACGACAATTTTCGGAAGAATATCTGTTCGGAAGACGATTTGAGATCTAGAATTTTCGAAGCATTTGTTGTAAAATTTCTTGCTTGCCTGCCTCTCCTAGGATTTTCGAACATCTAAAAAATGGTATAATTGCCTATTTTTAACGGATTTTTACCCTAAAAAGGTCACCTAGAATTTTCGGGAGCCTTTTTTCTGGCTGAAATTTTCGAAAAGGTAAGTTTTGATCCCTATAATTTTCGGATCACTAGACTTTCAGCTAGGAAATCCGAACAGATGAAAAATTTTTAGGGGATAAAAATATGCCTATATCTACCGCTTAAACACTAAAATACGTTTAACAATGCTATGTTTAAGTGGTTTTGAACTATATTCTCGTTGGGTGCCCCTGAAATATACCAATTGAGACTGTTTTGGAATTTGATCGTAACCGTCGCCATTTGAAAATCACCACTTAATGGTCGTCTTGCCTAGAATTAACTCGAAATCAGTGTAAACCAATTCCTTTGGCTGTCGGCTGTTGACCGGAATCGCGCAGAGGCCTGCTATCGAATCCGAGGCGCTGAAGTTATGTCGCCTGAAAGTTATAGTTATGCCACCAGAATATTTACATTAGCAGTAATGCACAGAGAAATGAAGTTGAATAAATTAGTTTAATATATTTCTTTTACCCATGCTGAGACGAACGAAGGTAAATTGGAGAAACAAAAACTGCTTAGAATTTTCTATAGCTTTAGGAAGGCTAAACATTTCTATATGACTGTTCCATGCATGTACAATTTTCGAAGATTATCTAATAAATTCCTTACGATTTTCTCAAGTTTAATTTTTCCCATTTCACTCCCCAGGTTAAGCTATTTTTCCTTGAGAAAGGAATCCTAAAATTTTCGGAACCGAAAATACGATAAAATTCTCACTTTCCTAAAAGTTTCAATTGGAAGATAAATTTTTCGTGTTTCCGTTAGCGACAACGTTATTTTAATCAGTCATTATCACTGCGATTGCTGAGGTAGAACTTTTTCTTTCTCGATAGTTACCAAAAAAGGGTGCCGTTCATAATCATTTACGGTTCCTTTTTGTAGAGGAAATTTATTAAGCTTATAGGTAACACGCCTTGCGTGCTTTTGCGCACACTGAAAGCGTGTGGTGCTTTTTCGCACAAGGCTTTTGTTTGAAAACTTTAACACGCTCTTTTGTTGGACTTGCTCATGCTTAATTGTCTCAAGCGTGTCCTCCGAAACAAAATAAATTGCTAATGAAGCAAGATTGCAAGCGTGCTAAAGCGTGTTAAAATAAATTCTTTTGTTTTAAAGTGAAAGTGTGTCGTGCGCGTGCTTTCACCTTTAGCATTAAAATCGTGTGGAGGGTCACAAATAGTAATTCTGGAAAAATTACTACTTTGCGAAAATAATTCTAGTACAGTCAATAAAATGAGAAGTCACCAGACTCTTCGAAATATTAATCATTTTATTGGTGGACAGAATTTGTTTCAGACGAAAAGGACATACTTGCTAAATAAAGCTGAAAAAACGCCATTTCGTAAAATAGTAATTGTATTGAAATTACTACTTTCCGAAAAAGGTAAAAATCCGTCATTTTCCGTTAACTATTACTTCCAAACACATTGTCAATGTTATCTTAAACTGTGTTTAGGTTAATAAGCATTTTTTCTCCCTCTCCCATATATTACGTTTCATATCGTTTCGTTTCGCAAAATAGAATAAGCTTTTCAAAGATGACCGCGGAAGGTCAAATATCTGCATTTTTTACAGATTTTGTAAAGCTCTCGCGTCGCAATTAATAATTTGCCGTCAGAAATTTTTCAGAAATATGTACACCATCCTTCTAACATTCAACCACCATCACCTTAATCCATTTAAAGGTTTTGCACATGGTGAAAATTATGTTTTTTTACGCATTATTTTTACTGAAGTAAATTATACACGTTCGAAATTAAATTATTTCAAAACCGGATCCAGACCTTGAGATAAGGGGGAGCCAGGACATCTAGACCCTTAGATAAGGCGGGGGGCTGTCTCCCAAAAAAATTTTCTGCCTTTCGGGCCTCAGTTTGGTCTAAAAATAAGAGGGGCCCTTCGCCAGGATCCGCCACTGTATTTTGTATACAAAGAACAGGGCGGTATCTCCCCAAATCGTTTAAACAGACATTTAGAAGTTGTAAAAAAGGCTGTGCTGTTTAAGACGGTTGCGTAATCGTATTTTGCACGCGAGGCTTTCAAAACCATGTCATAATTGAGCACCTCAAATGACGATATTAACGGATTTTGGTTAGTTGCATTTATCTTTCAAACAAAAGGATATTTTACTGAAAAAAAACTATAAAGTGATTTTAGTTAGACCCAAGCCTATCTAATTATTCTCGCTTCCTCCCAAACCACCCCAGCCCCCTAGGTAGTTTTGACACTCAAGCAAGATGGCAGCCCGTAATGCAAAGCGCTCGGTCTCGATGATCTTAAAATTACAGAAAAAAAGAGGACTGTGAACAGTTTAGTATGGTAGTTTACCTTTAGTTAAATACAGGGGGAATTTTTGGTTTTTTTCCATTTTAAAAAACGTCAATATTCGAACTTTTATTGATGATAGCTGACAAGGAGGCGGAAATGAGTGTCATGCTACTTCTTTATGAAATATGCAGGAAATATTATGAAGTCCAGGGGCCTTATGTGGAGATAACTTATTTAGGATTTTTAAGACTTCCACTGCCGTAGTATGTTGCTGGAGTTATGTATATCCATTTGGTAACGCCTAGGCAAAGGTAGGACCGATCGAGGTAAAATAATTGTTAAGGATTTTGCAAATGTCGAAGGGTTCAGTAACTGGTTTATTGTTCACTCTCAGTTCATGTATGGCATTACTCTACTATTCAGTCAATTTACAGTCCGTGCTCTGGTAAATAGATTTTCAAATTTCGTTTGGATTACCGATGTTGTTTTCAAACTTAAGATTTTTAAAAATCCGGTTTTCTTTTTTGAGTCACATTTTTTCCCTTCTAGTGAAACGTTTCCCATTTTCGCGGGCCTTTACTTGTCACCACTGATTTCTTTAACCTGTCACGGTTAGTTCTGAAATTTCTTTCCTGGGATAAATAGGAGCTTGCGATCGCTTGAAAACTGATAACTGATGATCAGCGGAGGTCAGAAAAAACTGCGTCCGCTCCATAAGCCCGCCATACGGTCAAATGATACTGGTCAGTGGACACCCTATTTTGACTGCTGTCATTTGACCATAACATGGATATTCATATGCATACATTAGATTCCTATAATCCTGAACAAAAGTTCTTGGGACAGTGAAGTAGTATTCGTAATTTTCTCTTATTTCTGGATGTCCTTATAAAACAGTGCAACCTTTTGAAAATAGCTTGCAATTCGCCCTCCTCACCAATTACCAGTGTTTGGCATGAATCAAGATATAAACCTGGCATGGAGGTTGAAGATGCTAAATGACTGGTACGTGATGCAATTGCTGCAAGAATATTTAATGGCATGGTATCTTTGGAACGTAAAAGTTACAATGATACCAATTCTCCCTCCACACCACCCTCTGCAAAATTGAAACTCGAGAAAAATTCTGTTTTTTGTGGGTTGGGGGGAGGGGTTGGGCATGTATGATAATGAACAAAGCCCCACAAATGCAAGTGTGACCTAATACTTTTGTCCATGATTCTAGTTAATAAGTGTGACATTTTACGTCTGCTTACACCAAGGTGCGGACGTACCGACGGACGGGCGATTATTTCATAACCAAAATTTTTGAATGCATAGATCAGTACCCACTGCGGGCTATGAAATATGAATCACACATCATAGCAACACCGTCGCAACCACTATGCCAAATTTGAAAACTTCGCGTATTACGCTGTTTTAATTAATTCTACTCAAATGACTGAATAAAGTCGTTCTTTTCTTGCATCGTGAAATATCTTTTTTCTTTGGAAAATAATTAACTTAACCAGGGTTAGGGCTTTCCACAAGTTGCTCGGAAAGTTTTTGGCAACTTCTTGTATTTCGAACATTTTTTTTCGAGCAACTTTTTGCATTCTAAGCAATTTCTCTAGTTATCTTCTAATTCTGAGATATCGGAGCAGTTAGTGCTTATATTGGCCTTTCTTCCATATTTCACAATGTTTTAGTAGACAATTTATGAATTTCTTGTAAAAAAGGAGCCAAATCCTTCCCTCCTCTGGGGCCTATCATGGACACCAGATAAAAGAAAAAGGGCTGCTAGGTCAGCGGTTTTTAGAGAAAATTCAAAATGGTGGACGAAGATTCTCCTGATTCTCACTCGACTGACTTGAGCATCTCGAGAGAAGAAGGTCATTGAACAATGTTATTGGCTCATTACATTTCTGGGTTTTAATTGAGGACCACGTTATTTAGCCTCGCTGGTTACACCGTAAAATTGCTTAGAAATCTAATTTTTGTTGTACAATTTACATATTTTAGCACCACACCAAAAAAAGCTTTTCTTTTCCAAGCAAGTTTTGAGTAGCTTTCGTTATAAAAAAGCAGCTTTTGAGCATTTTGTAAGGAAATTAAAGGAAAATTTTTTTGGCAAATCTCGAGCAACTTGTGAAAAGCCCTAACCAGGGTTATAGAGCGACAATAGAATTGAAAAATTAAAATACAATCGTTTTTAGTGAATGACACAACTTGTGGGTAAATATTCTATATGTTTTCTATTGTATCACGCTTGTTTTCTCACTAAACGAAAAGCTTTCCTTTCGATGGAGATGCCGCAAATTCAGATTTAGAATCCTTTTTACTTCTTAATGAAACTGATAGGTAAGTTGCTTTGCCAAAAAAATCTAGCTTCTCTCATAGGCGAAAATTTGTTTACAGGCTTTTCTCATTTACATACTCTTATCCTCCTCTGATCAAGCTATTAAAAAACAGTTCTTAATATTTAAAGAGCATAACATTACCAATTGCTTTCTTAATTACATAATCAAACGAAAGTGCAAACTTTACTATTTTTGTGCCCTAGCCACAGCAAATAATTGTACTAATATGTTGACAAATGTGTTAGAAAATCATGAAAAGCTAAAAAGATACACGCACACTAAGGTTATTCATCCTCTCTCGTCTCCCCAGTTTCCCAGCTGCCATGAGAAGTCTTCAGATCCTTTTAAGAGATTCGCATGAAATAACAGTCAAGACAAAGAAATGCGTGATTTACTTAAAAGCAGTATAACGATGACAGATCTGAAAATATCCCAGGCAGAATCTCATTGATCTTGTTGTCCCACAAAATCCTACAGGAAATAAATGCATTCCTCGACTTAAATTTGTGAATAATTTACGAATGGCAGCAAATGGGCAATACGACTCATCACACTACCAACATTCGACCAAATGTTCAAACCCTATTTGTACTTCACTGTAAAGGGCAAACCAAGCTTTACACACGTTAGATTTGAAGTCATTTCCCCTTCATTCTCTACAGAATTGAACATAAATATGGGTTTAATTAAACTCATATTAGCTAATCAACCAAGACAAATCTGGAAATTGACTAGATGCGTTTGGTTAAAAGGATGCTAATAAGGAGATTCATCCTTATCTGATCTACACAGATAAGGTACGGTAAAACGTGCAGCTTGTTTTTCAACATTAAATGCTGCGAAACGAGTTCAATGGCGGTTTAGTATTGAGTAGTTTTTTTGCAATAAAATTTGTACGTTTTGCGCGTTTTATCGACCCAGGGCGAGCTTCTTTTGCAGCGAGTGACGTAACTCCCGCTTATAGCGTGATTCCCACGTAATTTTATGCAATCAGAAGTCAGTATTCACGCAATTTCTAACAGCCTGGTTATTGCAACACAGGCTTGAACGTGGGTGATAAAAAGCAAAACATGACTTTCCTACCCCTTTTGCAGCATATTGTTGCAAAACATGGCGCACGTTTTTGCTGCAAGAGACAGCTTCTTTTGCATGACTTTTAAAGCAAAAAGAAGTGATTTTTTTTGGTTTAGAAAACGTTTAACTTAATTGAAGAAAATGTGGCTTTCCTCAATCACACGACCTCAAGTAGGAGATGCTCACTATATGCTGGATAAGGTATTGCTGACCTGATAAAACTGACCGTGAAAGATTCCAAAGAATCTTTTCCTTTTTTATTATAAAATAGAGGAAATGTTATAGAGGCAGTAAGTAACTCAACGATTTTTTGACTAGGAGTTTCAAGATGAAAGTGATTGTCGGCCTCAAATACTTTAAAAGCTGGGTCTAATGGGTTTACCGATGAACAATGATTTATTGGCTACCACGTCGGAACAGATTATGGCGCCGGGATCAAAATTTGGCACACAAATGAACTTTTTGTCGTTAACATTTCGAAGGATAAATATTGTGTAAATAGATCACGTGATATATCATATGACCATTTTTCTAAAAATCTTAAAATTGTCAAAACTGGTGGTGGGTTTAAGAAAAGAAGTCAAGTAGTATCAACTTTTTCATTCATATTAATAGATTTCTATCACTTCACGTTTGGAATGACAGTCTATTGCAATTCAATTAAAAAAAACTGAGCAAATACATCATTTTAAATGCCCAAATGTAATTTTGAATTACTGAGAACTTTTATTTTATAGGGAAATTCGTTGTATCGTGCTGCGCGGTTTGCAACTTCGAAGGAAGTTTGGGTTTTTCTGTTCCAGCATTCATCTTAGCGGACCTCTTAGGAAACACATGTTTACTTGTGATTGGTACATTTCGATCCCCTTTGTTTGTTTCTGTGTTTCAAGGTTCGCTGCTTGTGATCGCCCTGTTTCGGGCAATGACGACTAGTTTTCTTCGAAGCTTTTTATGATCTTTCTTATTCTTGTCTCTTGCAAGAATAAAGCAATCTCTGCCTCCCGCCCTCAACAAAAATTCCACTCATCATCACGATTTCTTCGCTGTTCTTGATCATTTTAGCAGTCATTCTCAATTTTGTTTTTTGCGGGCCAAGCTGGGCGAGTGCGTTGCATTGTGATTTGCATTAACTCCACCCCCACTCAAATTATTGACGGAACAGAAAAACCCATTCGAAGTTTGCAAACACGCAGCGCGATACAACGAATTTGGCTATAAACTTTTGGTGCATTCATTCCAAACGTAGAAAGAAATATATATGCACTAGTTATCTGAAACGCCAATTTATTTATCCAAACAAAGCAAAATCGCTACTAATTCGCTAATTTTATTCATTTTCAATGTTACGTGACCATTTTGTTTTACATTTAGGCGCCAGAAAACCTCAAGATTTACCATCTGAAGGCCGCGCCCAACTATCTGAACTTCTGGAAGAGGCTACTTAAATAAGTTTAAGATTAAAAAATCCGTTGAGGCGTTTAAAACCGTAAGATATTGTTGGTAGGTTAGGGCCACTTATGAGCACGGAACTTCGCCGGTTGGTTCAAAACACTTACTCATAAAAACTAATTTTCTTTTACTGGTAAGGCAAAACCTTTAGACGTTAATGCATTCCTTAGGCTCTTTGGTCGGTCCGTTGAACAAATAAGAAAAAGTGTGTGACCAGAGACTCGTGCAAAGATTGTTCGTAGCTAATTTATAAAACCATAAATTAAAGTTAATGTGATAATCATAGACCCGCCTTAAATCCCTATGGAGAGGAATAAACCAGTTAATCTCCGGTCATGGGTCACTTCCGGCACGTGATATTATCCCGTCGGGTGATTGGGCTCAGCCAATCATGTATGCTGTCACATGCACACTGAAGAACAGAGTGACATTCATAATTTCGTGCTTAGCGAGGCAGAAAACATTTCTCTATTTTTGCGCTTTCCTCGAGAACTACCGTTAAATCCCCCCTCCCTCCCTCTCTGCTGTTTTAATTCTCTCCACTGGTGCTGCCTTTGTTCAGTGTTAATGTTTTCTCGTTAACTGTTTGATGGTAACTCAAGGCACTGTATTATTTCTTTAGGTGACTTTAGTATTCCTAGCAACATTCGTACACATATCCTACTAGTCTTGTAGTGTTTGTTGTACGCTCGGAAATCTTAACAAATCTTACAAATTTGTGACTTTCTTCAAACAGTATTATAGCAATAGTTTCTGTTTACCTGTATCAAGGTCTTTGAAGTCGAATAAACAAATGGGTCTGGGATGAAGTGCTTCCATTCAGGTCACTCTTTCCCCCCATATACTACTGTTATTTTTAACCCAGGGGATTGGACCCCTTCAAAACTTTCACTTCTCCATAACTTGGTGGAATTATCACCCCCTAGAGAGGATTACCACCTCTCTCTCACTACCCTGGAGGATTATCACCCCCTAGAAAGGATAATCACCTCTCTCTCACTACCCTGGGGAATTATCACACCCTGGAGAGGATTATCACCTCTCAGTCGCTACCCTGGACGATTGTTAACCCCTCATCTCTCCAACCATTACCCTGGTGGATTACCAACCCCGACACAAAGTGACCTGTCGTGCCCTTTTCCCCACAATTATTCTGGTTCAGTTGTTTACTTCCATAGTAAGGGTTATGGGTTAGGAACATTAATGGCGAGGAACTGTACCAAAAAAAACAATTCACTCGCCCTACTTCTGCGCCCACACTGCGAACGACTCAAAGGGATTTCACGTTATACTATAATCGTAAACCAACCAACTGCACAGCCTTCTATCTTTCATCCGACAAAATTTGGTATTATTATTACGCTTTGTGCACTGTCTCGCTAACGCACGTTAGCAACAAGTCAGAATAACAAGGGTACCTTGTGCAGAAGACGAAGTCAAAAATGAAAAATTGGTGTTGTGAGCTTCCATAGAAGGGGAAACTATTGAGCATACCTCAGTTTGGTACGTGTAAGTACACGCATTTGGCACTCATTGGGGCTAATTATAATTAAGAGTGATTCTCTGTAACAGTCAAGCAACGTGCGAAACGAAACATTTTGACCCCCCCCCCTAAAGTTTTGCATGCAATTAAATGTTGTGGGGGGTGTCCAAAAATGCACTTTGTCAAGGTTGCCTCTTTATTGTTGACATGGTAACGCTGTATGTTTGTTGGTGGCACCAAACCTAATATTACACTCTAAAACTGTTCTTAAAAGTGAAAAATGTAAAGTTCTGCTTCTGCAGCCCATGAAAACGATACGACTAATGGTAGATTTAACACCATCATTCTAGTTTATATTCATGTACCTCGCTTTTAATTATCTCAAATTAAACGACAAATGGTCCATCAACTACATAGAGATTCGGCCATTTGAGTTAATAGGTGAAATAAAGATTTTCTTTCCTTAAATTCTCCAAAAGTACGTTAACATTAAGCAGGCAGTTCGCACAGATGTTCTAGTTACTACATGTAACTCTGTAAAAATCTATGCGGGGTGGGGTCTTTTGTTTCTATGGGCAGTTCGACGTTTGGCCTAGGTCTTTGTTATAACACGCATACTGTTTTACTAAGACTGTTAAAAGAAGACCCAAATGAAACATTGTTTAAGATTTTGTTTGCTTCCTTAATTTCATTTCTTTCTTTATAAAAAAGCGGAAAACATCGATAATACTATTAAGGACATAAAAGTGTCTTATGTGCAAATCGCAGGGAATCATTGTCATGAAATGTGGCCATAGTATGTTTGGAATAGTCAACGAAATGCAAAAAAATGTAAAAATTACACTCACTAAGGATAACTACAGCGGTTACCACCAACACGCGCCCACAAGTGATTTTTTCTCTCGGTTGAACCCAGGTTTTGGTGGACGTCAATCAACCGTTTCCATGGTTTTTCCCGCGTTGACCAAGGGAAGATCATTTCCCCGTTTCTCCGGCAATTCGCAAAAACATGTCGGCGTTTAGGCAATTTTTACAGGACTTTGCCACAGGAACTGACACCCTTTTGTCGGAAGAAACTCAAATTACGGACTTTGGCAATGAAACGGTAAGTTTAATCGCTGATTTAAGTCTTTTAAGCTTACGAAAGAATCTCTTCCAGTCAGCTAATAAGCTTATTCTTGTTTGGATGGCGATTTAGCGTCAAGTTGTTTTATACTTGAAGACCAGAAATGGAAAAGTTGAAGGGGCGGAATGTACTCCATTTGTGTTGCCCCATCATGCTATCGGGACGTATCAAACATTGCTTGATAGCGTGAAAGAGTACATAAAAAGAGTGATGAATGTTGAGGCAGTCGACATAGTACAGCTTTACTACAAAAAAAAAATAAATGGAAGACTGTGGTGAAGCTAAAAGGGTACGGAGACATAACAGCTTTACTAAAAGAGTATCCTCTTGAATACAAGAGCGGGAAGAGGAAGCCTGAAACAACTATGTACCTTGCTGTTGATTTGAAAGGTGAGGAAATAACTTACAGTTTACTTTCCGTATTCAGCTGAAGATATGCACATTTCTTATTTTTCTGTGCAAAACTGAATTATTCCAAGCGTTATTATAAGACGTCCGTAACCCTATGCACGGGAACTTCGCAGCCGCTGCGATAATTTATTATAACGTCGTTGTTTGAAATCCAAGAGAAAAGACGAACTGCAAGCAGTCTGCCGAGTATTTCAAATAGCGTTAGTGATAATGCAAGCAGTTGTAAATCAAAATGCTAGGCAGAAAAATATTTGTTGACATGTCATTTCATCATCTCCTGTGGTCTTCAGCGAAGGAGGTAGCGACTAGCGAGGCATACTTGACTCATGGGTTAGCCACTGCATCCTAAAAACATTGAACCCTCTGAATAAAACAGTTTCTACTAACATAACATTACTGCTAGTCAAGGGAGTTACTGGTGCTTGTTGTAAGAACCTCTGGATCAGCCACCAAAAAATAATATATCATCTGATGTTCATGACATAAATATGAAAGCAAAGAAAACCTAGCTATTATAAACCTTTCCCAGAAGTATTTCTAATCAGGCCTTCTTTTTGTTTTTCTAAAAAAGAACAAAGCCAAACTCCTCGCAGGTCCCCGAGAATTCGTGAGCGCAGTGGCACATTTGACATCTGTTTTGTTTCCTTTTAATTTTCTCGTTTATATATCAGTAGCTTTAGTTATTCTTATGTTTTGTTTTTTAATTAACGAGGAATCCACTGTAATTGGTTAGGCTGTAGTGGTCTCCCTGCCTAATAATTTTTACGTATTCATGTATAAAGATTGTATTCTAGTTAGGTGAAGCTAAATAAATAAATAAATCTATGTTAATGAACTTGGCCCAGAAATGAAAGTATTAGGACATGCTGATGTCCTGCATAAAGTCTGGTCTGATTCAATCCTTGAAGATATTACTGTCCTTCTGAAAACTTATAAAGATGACAACAAGTTGTATGCCCCAGCAAAAGGGGTGTACTGATTGAAAAAGGGCACAAAACAGCTTGTGAGCCTCAAATCTGCTGAGGACTTGCAAGCTAGCCAAGATGAATACAAAGGCAATTAACGCCTTGCATGCCACACAGTAAGCCTACGCAAACCTGAAGGTATATGCTGTAATAGTATTACATACTGATTTAATTATTTCATCAGGGCTGTCACAAAGATTCCAAGTTAATTGCTAGGTATAAAATGCAACAAGTAGGCGGGATATAAAAAAGATTGGGAATTCTTTTGGTTCTATTTTTCTTCTATTTTGCTATGGAAGTAGCCAGGAACAATTTTCATAGTAGGTCAAGGAACATCCCCGGCCCCCGGCCCTTAAAGACAGCTCTGATTTCATCCATATGTTATTATAAGCCTCCCATAAATTAATGTGTTATTAGCCCGAGGTAGGGAGTTGTACTCTGGATTTCAATTGATTGGGATGATAAAAAGATTTTGGGGGGGGGGTAAAAAAATTATCAAGAATTTTTTTTGGTTGGCCTGAATCAAGTGGGGTTTTTTAGGGTATTCAAATTAATCTGAAGAGCCATTGTGGTGCATATAGTGCAATAATATGCTGTGAAAAATACTGAGCCTCAACAGATGCAACATAGTTCATAAAGCATCACTATTAGTTGTTTATTTCTAAATAACTTAGTAGGGTTGTTTGTAGATGTTCTTGCCTGTTTGTAGATGGTCCCGTTTAGAGTTGTCATAATTTTCTGCAAAATGAATATTGCTGAAACAGATTAAATGTTCTTAGGTGTCTCAGGTGTTGTTAGAATGAATACCAGATGAGGAAGATAACTTCAGATAGTATGATTGAATAAAGAAACACAAACATTCAATTTTTAACGATTTTATTTTTCCTGTTATCATTTCGTTAATACTTTCTGGAAATTTTTGAGGCTCGTGAATTCGCGATGGGATTTTTTTTTTTGCGGTTTAGAAATTTGTGGTCCAGGGAGTTTTTTGGGTGTTATCGGAAGCCCTAGGAATTTTTTATGTTTTGGTTTTTTCCCGCATTCAATCATGATCCTCATCACTGGAGATCCAGACTTACTCCTCCTGGGGTTATTAGCAATATAAATTCAATGAGGCTCATGAGTATGATAAAAATATGATGATCAATAATTATGCAGATTGATCTATTAGTATAAGCCTCTGAAATCTGTTTCATCGTTTATAGTAATTACATGAAAGCCAAATCCAATCATTTGTTTTATCATGCATCCAAAATATTTGAACCTGCAAAACATATAGTACCTTGATGACCATGTGTACGTAGTTGCATCTTGGCCAATTTTTGGATATAAAGGAATGTTTATTCTAATAGATATGTTCATTAATAGCAGTTGTTATATAATCCATGGATTGGTAATTTTTGCTGTTTTCACCATAATGTTAAGCACAGGGTTAGTTTCCCTGTTTCTTTAGAAAAAAGTGTGAAATTTTCTCCAGCTTTACCATAAAACCATCTACATGTGCATGCACGTAAACTATACATGTACAGCGACTTTCTGCTGCGTTCCTTTTTGTGTCAATTTTATTAATTGATATCAACAAACATACCTTCAAGTTTAGTCAACAGTGTCTGATTTTGAGGAATCATGCAGTCAGGGATTTAAACCAAACAGAAACAGAGAACTGTTTTGAATGTTTGTCTGATTCTTGATCAGTCACTGCAATGTGTTTTATATAAATTATGTCACAGTAGCTAAATCACAAAGTGTGCAGCTGGACGTCTATCATTATGTATAATTTAGTTTGTGACTGTGTGTTAATTTATTTCACCCTCGTAATTGTAAAGCACATTTTTTTCAAATACAACATTACTGAAGAGTTTCTCAGTAATTATAAATCCTAGCCATCTGAACAGAATGTACATTTTATGTAATTCACCAGTAATTTACATGTGCAGCAGACAATTCCTTTTAGCAATAATAATTGCCTGCGTGCAGACGTCTCCTATTTCCTTTGTTGCACGCGGAAAAGGGACGTCTGCGTAACGCCGTCGCTAATCGTGTTCCAGCGTCCCGCTGGCAGGGTATTCTATTTCGCATAAATTGTGAAATAATATCCGGTTAGAAATAAGAGTTGACAGGCCAAACACAACATCATAAGCTCGTGATACGGGCGAAACGTGACCTTGAGAGTCTGCTTGAACAGAGGTTTTTTTTCTTTTCTCTCTCGCGCGAAGATTACTAGCACTACACAGCGCATGTAGCATTCTAACCTTTGACTGAGTAAATCGCATTTTTGCCGCGCTAAGTCTTACATTTAGAGGTCATGAAGCAGGTTTGTTACATGCATACTGAGTAATCATTTCCTGTGGTTTATGCTTCTGTGGGTGTTCCCGATAGGATTTGATTTCAGATGCAGTTGTAAAGTGTTTAAATTTTCTTGACCTCTGTTTGTTACGGCTAAATAAAGATTTTAGTTTCTTTAGCTGGCTTTCTCCGAAATGCCTGCCTGGTGCGAAGTCCACGTCGCTTTTGTAGTTTTCTCAGACACTGTTTACAAATATGATGTGATGTGTCATGCATAGTAAATTGTAAAGAAATAATTTCCTCGTACACGTTAAATTTTCCGCGTCGCCGCACAAGATTTCGATCGCTCTGCTTTTCGATCGACGAAAAACACAGCACACAATCGCACATGTTTTGATTTGTTTTGGTTAGAAAACCCCGCTTACATAAATCATTTAAATCACCGCATACATTATCAGACCACATTCGATAACAACCAATCAGCCTGAAGTCAAACAATGCGCACTGTGTGTCAGCCTATCACAGCGTGTTCCCAAGATCTTGGGAACCCAGCAGGACGCTGGAACACGATTAGTGACGGCGTTACGCAGACGTCCCTTTTCCGCGTGCAACAAAGGAAATAGGAGACGTCTGCACGCAGGCAACAATAATAATGGCATGCAGGTTAATCAAAATTTTTTGAAATCTTATGAATTTATAGGTAGCCCTGAGGAATTCAACCACAGTAATGCAGGAAGAAAAAGGAGACAACATTGGAACCTCTCTTGGTGGGAAGAGTGCAGAGAACGAGTTATGGAATGAAATGCATGTTAGGTTAGTGAGAGATCTAGAGAAGAGAGGAACTCTGTGGCGTTATGGAGCAAAGCACCTCAAGTTGTGGACAGACCAGATAGTGAGTGGCACTTCAGGAGGTGTAAATGATGAGCCAGTGTGGGAGGAGCATATTGATGCAGTGTTAGTACCTCCAAAAGTCAAAACCCCAAAGTACCATGGTTGGATCTTGCAGCTCTCCAAATTCAACAAACCAGGTTTTGGAAATGATGTTTTTGCAACAGCAACAGCGAAGTGCAATTGTGCAGACAGCATTACTAGCCTGCATATTCAGTAATTTAAATTCACCAAAACCTCAGGTAGGGGTTTAATTTACTAAGATGATCAATGTCAATAAGTGCTCTTACATGTAAGTAGATGTAATAAGGTTGATTGTGTAAGTGTATTTAGTCCAAGAAAATAGGGGCAGTTTCTGTTGTTGATCAATAATTACGAAAGGTTAGGGTTAGGGTTAGAAGGAAAAAATTGTTACCAGCGGTTCCCGGCGTTTAAGTGTGGATGATACCGTGTGGCACGAAATTTTTGCGATTTTTCCAACGATCCGCAAAAATATACATTTTCCAGCAACAATTTACTCCAGAGTAAATATTCTCTAACTTAAATTCTCTGCACAAAAATACAGTACTAAGAAATCGTGTCTGTTCAATCACAAATTGTCTCTTTCATTCAGAAACAAAACGGTATACAACGAAATACTGGTTTATTGTTTGAAAATATGTATTTCTATAGCCTGCGAGCAAGCTGTCCTATTTGGGCGAGTTAAACGGGTCTCGCGAGAACGCGCGAGCGAGGGGCAGAGGAAAGGAGAGCTTGCAACCATCCCTTACAAATTTTCATTTGTACTTCGCCCAGACGAAGGGAAATACCATTGGCTGAAAAATGACGTTCCGGAAATCAAAGTTGCCTGATAACAGGCCAAGCTGGCACCCGCTTCGTCGGTGTCTCAAATTTGGTTCTCAGGGGGATCAGATTGGTACCGAGAACTTGTTTCAGCCCTCAATGCAGACGGGCTCGTTTGATGTAATTCTCGCAAAGAGAATATTGTGTGCTGAGGATAAGTCGGACCGAGTTTCTAGTTCTTGTGGAAGGAAAATGAAAACCCTTCATTAGTTGAATTCATTTGTGTCAAGCGCCTTGTTTAGTTCTGAAAACCGGGAGAGTGAAGATTAAAGCGCAGTCTTCCAACATCGGTTTCTTCGCCCGATTGAATTCTACTGGGTAGAAAAATTCAGAAACGTGTACTGGACAGTGTAGCTGTGTAGCTTGATCGTAAAGAAGTAAAAGAGAAAGAGTTGGAAGCAACTGGATTAAACCTTAAGAGAACCAAGTTCTCCAGTTCCAGACGGACAAATATATGATGTTTTTGTTGGTGATTGCGATGGGGAGTAGTCTTCTACACTGCAGTATGGACGACTTTTCAAAAGTAAACGAAACGAGAATCAAAGTAGTGAGTTCTTATCCCAGCTGACACGTTGAGGTTCGATGTCCCCGTGAAAAAAAAACATATGTGATTAAAAACATTGCTTTGATGCTGTTGCGAAAGCGATTTATAAATAAATAATTCTACGCGCCCTCGGCTGTCTAAACTTACTTGACAGGCGGTTGTCACTTTTCTAATCTGCGGCACGTTTGCGGTGACAGTTTTTACGCTTTGCGGACTCTCGGGATTTCCGGGGTGGAAATGAAAATTTATGAGAGATGGTTGTAAGCTCTCCTTTCCTCGGCCCCTAGCTCGCGCGTTCTCGCGAGGCTCGCTTCGCTTGCTCAAATAGGAGAGCTTGCTCGCAGGCTAGTATTTCTAATGCACGTACTCGATAAAAACGAAAATATTATCAATGCTGGGTACTGGGTACGTTCTGAAAATCGCAAAAATTAATTCTCGGCTAGGAACACCAAGCTGTTGTAATCGCAAAAGTTAGTTCCCGCAAAACACAAAAAAATCGCCAATCCGTAAAAATTTCGTGCCACACGGTAGGCTATTTATAACCTACGGTTGGGGGCTAAGCTCGCAGGCAACAAGTTGACAACAAGTATGCAGGCATGGGCATTGTATCCTTTTGGAAATTTTATAGAAAACTATTATTTGTACCTGAATCGTTCTTTCATCTTTACTTGATTCATCGACAAACAGAAACTGCTCTGGTTTAAATTCCGAAACAAATCTTCTAAATTCTGCGCGCTTTCTTTCATCGCGCTCACGGGCAATGCAGCGGCGGATCCAGGATTTTTTTTTAGGAGGGGGTGCACTCGTCTCTTGCTCTACTTCAACACCAATAAACCACATAGTTTTTTTTTTTTTTTTTTGCAGAATACCAGTTGTATTAGAAAACCGCAGGTCATCTCGGGGGGGGCGCACACCCTGCATCCTCCCCCTATATCCGCCCCTGCAATGATCTGAAGCTACTAATAAATTCATCACTTGTAATTTACCGCGTTACAGTTTATCATGTAATGACCGAAGATCGATATTCACTTTTTTTATATAAGCTTACCTTTTTTACTGTGAACCCCATTTGTCGTACGCATCTACTCAGAGTTGTAATAGCATACACTTCACCTGTCTGGCGCTCGATCCATGCTTGTAATTCGCCCAGATACAGCTCTGGATTCAATTCAATTGCACGACGAATGAAAAGAAGTTCTGCGGCTTACAAAAAAAAAATCATATCCACCACAAATTGTTCACTTTCGAAAAAGGCCTTTATTTCAGAGGACAGTTTCTTCGCTGCTTTACCTGATATTTTTCGTTTTTGTGACTTTCTCCTCACAAGATCGCTAACGGTCCCCGTGATATCATACAATCGAATAATCTTCTTTACAAAAGTGTTACTCACAGAAAGTGTTTCTGCAATTTCATACTGCGAGAGACCACGCTGTCTCAACATTATGACTCTCCATCTCAGCGGGTTGGGAAAAGCCTTCGTCATATTTCAAAGTAAACAACAGGAGCCGAACATGCTCAAATCTCAAACAGACTTGCAGAACGCGGGAAAAACCATGGAAACGGTTGATTGACGTCCACCAAAATTCGGGTTTTTATCGAGAGAAAAGATCGCTCGAGGGCGCGTGTTAGTGGTAACCGCTGTAACACAGTCATGTTACCCACCAGCACCAAATCAACTGTATTTTAAAACTATTTGGGAAGGAGTTTACTCACAATTCCTACAAGGAAACGAGATTAACCGCCGCCTGGTTAGCTCAGTTAGGAGAGCGCCGGTCTCAGGAGCGGGAGGTCGCGGGTTCTAACCCCGACCAGAGCAACACTCAATCAGGCACTCACATTTTGCGGTCTTGACACCTCTCGGTACCAAAAGAACAGTTTCCAAAGAGGGGCTGCCTCATGGGCAGCTGCTCAAGGCTTCTCTGACGCTCGGATTATGCCCTTTAGCCAATAGAAATCAAATGATTTCATGAAGTACATTATAATCACCTTCGTTTCCATCAATAGACACCTGCCACCGTCTCAGTGAACGCCTTACTATCATCCCTTACATTCAGTTTTCACATGCAATCTTTCGCACAGGTGAGTTTCTCATTACAGACTCCTCAACTCTGTTTACTACCTTTAGTTTATAATTAGTTTGCGCAGGTGCCAATCTCATTTTTCTTAATGTATTACCTTATGTTTACAATGTATTCTAGTAGGGAACAATGTTGTCACTTTCACTTGTCTTATAGTTTAGTTTCTCTAGTGTACAATGAGCTCGAGCAAGGGCCGATCTCGTTTCTTGAACTTTTATATTACGCCGTGAGCTAATTGCAGTCGCCTTTTTACTTAGTTCAGACTTTTAGATATCCAACGAGGTTAAGAAGAGGCCAATCTCATTGCTTAAGGCCTTTCAGTCATTTTACTTCTTGTAGTTTAATTCTGTTTACTATCATTAGTTTATAATGAGTTTTCGCAGAGGCCCATCTCCATTTTATTTAGTATATTACTTAATGTTAACAATATGTTACAGTAAGGAGCAATGTTTTCGCTTTAACTGTTATGTCTCGTAGTTTAGTTTCTCTTGTGTACACTAAGTTCGAGCAGGGACCTTTCTCCTTCATTGAACTTTTAGTTTACGCTGTTGGGTTGCTTACATTTACCTTTTTACTTAGTTTTCGCTTAGGATCTTCGATGCGCAGTGAGGCTGAGCAGGGACCAATCTCATTACTTCTCTCTTTCGATTGACTATGTTTAGACATATTTAGACGCTAGGTTAGCCTTTCTCTGGGCCCTGCACTGGCTTCGGATGGGGTCACCCTGCTCTTTCAAGCAACAAAGGTGACGGTTTTCACCCTCACCTTTGCTGAGAACAAAGTTGTTTTAAGGGTTAGGTCGTCCTCAGGGATGACTGATTGTCAAATGAATTCTGTTCAATTTATTTAACAAATAAACGGCCACGGCCAAGATTTTGCCATAAATGTGGTCTTTTTGTTTCCCACTTCCTCTATTAGCATCAAACCGAGCTTAGCCAATGTCGGGCTTATGGGCGCCTGTAACAATAACCTGAGGCATGAAATACCGCAATACCCCTCCACATTTACAGGGTACGTATTCAAAAAACCTTCAGTCAAATACATACCTCTTATTAGCCGAGTTTTCGGTCCGTACTGTAAATTACGGACCAAGTTTTTTTCCATCGATTTATGGCCGCATAAATCGATGGAAAAAAAAACGAGGATCCGTAATTTACAGTACGGACCGAAAAAACGAGGCTAATAAGATGTTTATTATATGGCTTCTTCCTGTTTGGGGGACCGGAAACAAGAGCAGGACGCACGATTTGACAGTCATTTGATAGGCGTCAAAACAGAAAGTTTTTATTGGCGCACGAAAACAATAGCACATAACAAAGGCTTTCCGAGAAAGTAAAAACCAATTCGCCATGTTGAAAAAGTTTATTCGGTCAAAACTAAGAGTGCTGTAAGTTTTAGCTCTTTGATATAACGCTGGAGTATTTTGGAAACCGAACACTGTGTCTGTCTAGAAGTCGCTTCCATCTTTCCTCCGTTTGTCCTTGTAAAAAAAACACTGCAAAAGGCAAAGAAACTTTTCAAGGTAAGTTTGTTGTCATTGTCGAAGGATTCGCTCGTTCTTGTTTTTAGGAAAACCTCTCTGCCAGTTTATTCTCGTCAGGCTTCAATTGTGATCTACGTTAATATTTTCAAACACTGACTAAAATTCTCTTCCTCGGTAAGCTGACGATTCAGTTTCTACATCAGCTTCGTTATCATTGAAACAACGCTAGGTTAAAATTTGGAAAGGCAAAGTCAACATCCCAGTCCTCAGGGTTTACAGACATATTTTAAAGTTTATTCGGTCAAAACTAAGAGCACTGTAAGTATTCACTCGTTAGTGTGACACTAGAGTCTTTTGAAAACTGGACATTGTGTCTGGTTCGAACTCGCTTCTATCTTTCTTTCGTTGGTATTTGAAAAAACACTGCAAATGGCAAAGAAGCTTGTCAAGATGATCGGGTGCAGGTATGTTTGTTATCATATTTGTCGAAGGAATTAATCATTTCTCTTAGCCAAAACATCTCGAATCTCTGCCAGTCGATTTTCGTCGTCTTAAGTGTGTACTGCGATAAAAGTTTCAAACACTGACTAGAATCCTCTTCGATAAGATTACGAGTTAGTTTCTTCATCGCCTTCGTTCACAAATAAACACAGTTTAAAATGTTGAAGGCCAAAGTCAACATCCAAGTCCTCAAAGTTGACAGGCGTCTTATAACTTTGTTTAAACCTTTTTTCCGCGGTAAAGAGATTTAGAGCTCCGAAATGAGCATTTTCTTTAAAAAATTTGGTCCTTATAGCAAGTTACGGACCGCAAATTGACCAATCGCATGGCGAAAACAGACTCAGCCATATAATAAAAGTCGTGTATGACATGTGAAGTTTTGAGTCAAGTCGATGTATAGTTCCAATTTCGGTGGCTTTAGTAACTACACCTCCATCAAACTCTGTACTTCTAGCATCAATCGCGCATGTTGAATTAGCGAAGTCACAGAATGTAGGAGAAGCGTATGCACAAATTTAATGATCAAAACTTAGCAACATACAGATACAAACAAAAGCAAAACTCTGGGTCACATTCACACCAACTATAAGCTCAAGGATTCTAAGTAAAAAACACTTTATACTAGTGAGTAACTTGCTTTGCTCTAACGCTCTGCATTTTCTCTTCGCCGATCATTTGCCCATTCGCAAAACATAACTCCAGCTTCCCAGGCTATGAGATGAAATTGTGTGCGAAATTCTCAAAGCTTAAATTTCGTCGTCCCAGTCTTTTATACCCTCATCCGAAATTAAGACCACCCAAAAGGAGTGTGTTGAATTAAACACTAGGAAATACTAAAATGAAAAGCCAGTCTTTAAACAGCAGATGCAAACTTTACCGCTGAAATGAGAAAACAAGCTTTCTCGAAACACGCAACGCCTTCTGAGTTAAACTGGATTAGTAATTAACATTAATAAACATTAAGAAACAGTGTTTCGTACACTTACAATTCTTTCAAGGAAAAGAGATTTGAAAATATCCCTAGCGGAAGCTCCTCAATCTTGTTGTCATATAAAACCCTGCAGGAAAATAGATTAAGGTATGTGCATTAGAGAAACGAAAATCATAGGATCGTATTGCCTTACAGATTGTCAACCTTTAAGGAAGCTGAAGCTTTGCAACTTTCAGTAATCAGTTTAGCCTCCCACGCAGACGTTCTTACGTCTTCGTCACGCGTCCCTGCTCCACCAACGTCAGCTGAAACAAGCGATTACAAACGTTTACAAAATATATATATTTCCATGCTCTTACCGCCCGTGGGCATCCTGCAGCAAAAGGGTCAGCGGAACGCCATGTGTGAGAGTTCAAGGATAAATTTAGCAGGGATACAGGAGAGTTTGCAAACAAAATTGGACAGGTTTTTGCTTACGCACAAGGCTACGACTACCGCTTTAGGGACGTTACCCAGGGAACTACATATGAACAGTCTAGACTACGATTCAATGTGCTAAGAGCCGAAAGCTTAAAACAAACTACGTTAGGCGAAAGTGTAAAGGAAAACCCAAAAACGCTTTTGGTCCTACTTTATCTCTTGAACAAAGTCGGGTCTATTCTAGCAAACGTCACATAAAATAATCAAGTTTTTACAACCGACAAGGACAAAGTTGAGTCTTTCAACCCCTTCTTTTTCTCCACCTTTAGCAAAGCGGACGTTACTTGAACATCCCTCTCAACATCTCAAACTTCTGACTCTACTTTATCAAATAGCATTAAGTTCTCTATAGATGAGGCATCGCCTGTCCTCGAGAAAGTGAATCCACATAAAGAACCATGGCCAGAAAAGCTTCCCTCATCGATTTGGAAGGAATGCGCTGACGAACTACAGTCTCAGTCAAAATTATTGCGACACATTACTGTCTTCTCTTCCTCCCAATGATGGTGCACAAAATTGGTGAGGTAACTGCCATGTAGTCGTAGTGTGTTGGTGGCCTCCATAGTGATTTGCTAACATTTCTACAGCCGTTAACTGAGTTATTTTGAGATTTCAGCTTTAAGGTGTTTCGATATAGTTTTTCAGAGGCCATACCGATATTTTTCAATCGCTTTAAAAGTGATTTTATCCTTGTCTGATGGCTATAAAATTTTCACCAATGATTGAAATTTGTCAAAATGTAGGTTTTGGTAAAATCGATATTACCATGACAACAATAAAAAAAAACTTTGAAATTGATAAACACCTAATTTTGCACGATCTAGACCAGCTACTGAAAATCCAACACTAGGAACTTAAAGTTTGGTGTTTATCAAATAACCTCCGTAAGAAGTAAAAAATTCTGTATGTTTGAATTCGCCTAAAACGAAAACATATATCAAACCTTAAATTTTCAATAGCCGTGATAGATTATTTAATAAAAACGTTATAATGACTCAAATTATTCTTAAGTAGCGTCAGAATGCTGCTTAATATCATATTTCGATGCTAGGAAATTTTGGTGTATTTTCGTTCATGCGATCTTGAAAACTAACCCGTTTCCTCACCACCTGTGCAAATGCAACTTAATTCAAAATTTGGACTTTTAGCGCTTTTTTGTATATCTCTGAAACGACTAGAACAATTTTTTAAATCTCTTCACATAATCTTCATAATGTACGTAAAAATGTCTGAAACTTTCATTAAGATTGATTCACTGTAACACCTTGAAATTTCAAGACAAACCTATCCTACTAACCAGTCAAAAATCCGTGCTACAACATTCACTGTTTTGACGTTATGCTAATTTTTTTCAAATTAATTCGGAAAATACATATATCCATGACTAGTACATTTCAGTGTCAGTATTGTCATTGCTTTACATTCAAAAGATGCGAAGAATTCAAACTAAAATGTACTAGTCATAGAGGTATATACAGTGCGCATTATTTTGGAAAAATTAGCATAACGTCAAAACAGTGAATGTTGTAACGCAGATTTTTGATAGGTTCGTAGGATAGGTTTGTCTCGAAATTTCAAGGTGTTACAGTAAATCAATCTTAATGAAAGTTTCAGACGTTATTATATACATTATGCAGAATATGTAAAGAGATTTCAAAAAAGTTCGTTCGACTCGTTTCGGAGATATAAAAAAAGCGCTAAAAGTCCAAATTTTGAATGAAGTTGCACTTAGACAGGTGGCGAGAAAACGGGTTAGTTTTCAAGATCGCATGAACGAAAATACACCAAAATTTTCTAGCATCAAAATATGATCTTAAGCAGCATTCTGACGCTACTTAAGAATAACTTGAGTCATTTATAACGTTTTTATTAAATAATCTATCATGGCTATTGAAAATTTAAGGTTTGAAATATATTTTCGTTTTAGTCGAATTCAACCATACAGAATTTTTTACTTCTTACGCAGATTGTTTGCTAAACACCAAACTTTAAGTTCCTAGCGATGGATTTTCAGTAGCTGGTCAAGATCACACAAAATTCGGTTTTTATCAATTTCAAAGTTTTTTTGTTTATTGTTGTCGTAGTAATATCGATTTTACTTAAAACTATATTTTCACAAATTTCAATCCATAGCCAATTACTGGTGAAAATTTTAAAGCGATCGGACAAGGGAAAAACCACTGGTAAGGCGATTGAAAAATATCGGTATGGCCTCTGAAAAACTGTGTCGAAACACCTTAAGGTGGCTCCGTAATTAATACAAGAGCATTTAGCTGTGACAAATTTTCCGTCATAACTTTTTCGATTTTAACGCGATGGCTGAGAAACTTTGCAAAGAACGACAGATATCATTCAGCAATAATACGAAATATTCCGATTTCATTGATGGTAAATATTTCTTGAGAAATTAGTGCTTAAAAGGACCCTACTGTTCAAAGAAAATCGTGTCTAATAAAAAATTTTGCTGAAATTTTTTACTGAAATTTCTGGTATCGGCTTTAATTGATATAATAAATATGCCAGAGGAATTTCAGAAAAATCGTTGGAGCAGAAGTCCGTAACTAAGAGTCGCTCAAAATTCTGCTGTGAAATTGTTTTGGAATTTCAATAATAAATTACTATCAGGTAGAAGGAGACACCAGTTTCAATTTTCGGGACAAGTAAATTCAGTGTTCGCTAATTCTGAAAACAGAAGCCGATTGCCTATCGTACTATTCTTTAAAAGGTACTTTTCAGTTTTAGAAGCACTATAAATTGCTCCAAACTTTGCTCTGACGTTGAATGACTTGTTCCTCGACATTTTTAAAATATCCCTTGGCAGTTTTGGTTCAAACTCCTGCTACATACATTTTGATGTATTGCAACGTATCCTCAACGGCTTTTCCTGCTGTACGTTGTTTCCTATTCAGGAAAAAGGTATTGGGATTGTAGGCTACCTTGTATCGAAGCTCAGATAGAACTGTCGAGCACCTTTGTTTATGACCAGAAAATGAGCACGAGCGGCACATCTGCGAGGAATTCGCACCTCAGCCAGGGGGGACGAATGACAATGATGCCCATGTCTGTGAACTGATCTGTATAAACATGTATTGCAGAGAAAAACATAATAATCAAGAAAAAAATACCCATTCATTGAAGGAAGAAGTGACAAAAATTTCAGAGTTAAAAATTTATTCACGGGCAGTATTTTTGCGATAATTTTATTTTGGACTGTGATGTTATTCGGTTCACAGGCATGGTCATCATTGTCGTTCGTCCCCCCTGGGTGAGGTGCGAATTCCTCGCAGAACTGCCGCTCGAGCTCATTTTGTAGTCATAAACAAAGGTGCTGGATAGTTCTATCTGAGCTCTGATACGAGGTAACGTCCAATCTCAATACTTTTTTCTTGAGTTGGAAGCAACGAACAGCAGTAAAAGTCGTTGCAAATGCATTGCAATACATCAAAATGTATGCAGCAGGAGTTTGAGCCAAAACTTCCAAGGGATATTTTAAAACTGTCGAAGAACAAGTAATTCTACTTCAGAGCAAGGTTTGGAGCAATTTATAGTGCTTCTAAAACTAAAAAGTACCTGTTAAAGAATAGTACGATAGGCAATCGGCTTTTGTTTTAAGAATTAGCAAACGTTGAATTTACTTTTCTCGAAAATTCAAACTGGTGGCTCCTTCTACCTGATAGTAATTTATTTTTGAAATTCCAAAAACAATTTCACAGCAGAATTTTGAGCGACTTTTAGTTACGGACTTCTGCTCCAACGATTTTTCTGAAATTCCTCTGGCATATTTATTATATCAATTAAAGCCGATACCAGAAATTTCAGTAAAAAATATCAGCAAAATTTTTTACTAGAAGCGATTTTCTTTGAACAGTAGGGTCCTTTTAAGCACTAATTTCTCAAGAAATATTTACCATCAATGAAATCGGAATGTTTCGTATTATTGCTGAATGATATCTGTTGTTCTTTGCAAAGTTTCGCAGCCATCGCGTTAAAATCGAAAAAGTTATGACGGAAAATTTGTCACAGCTAAATGCTCTTGTATTAATTACGGAGCCACCTTAATCGTTAACTTTGTTGTCGAATTATCTGCCAGCGGTATAACTGTGCCTTGGCTATGTCTTACGACGTCAACATTTTCAATAGCTGGAAATTAGTCTTCCCTAAGTGCTGCGCTGTACGTAACATTGTAAAATATAATCTATACTTTTATTAGAGTTACAATTTATGTCTTTTATAATGCTCATGAGATTTTTAGCCTTTTTGGAGACATTTAATTATTAAACTAATAGTTGTCTATGGATAATCTAATAGATTTAGGGTACCTATATGGTCATGAAAATAAAACATTCTTTGTATTTTAATTTTATAGCTGTTTATGGCTGATTTAATAGATTCAGCATACTTTTATAGTCATGTCTGTAAAAGTTCCATAGAGCCTCGCTCTTTTGTGTGACCCTCGTTAACATCGAACAAAGCACTTTCTGCGCGTAACTGCGGAAACAGACAGTCCCAAGAATTTTGAGATCCAGGTCAGAACATTACCTGGAAGCGACGTCACCAACAACAACTAAGCCAGTGCTCAGAGCTACAGCGCAAACCACAGTTTCCTGAACCAACGGAAGAGTTAGTGTCAGAAACGTCAAGGGAGGCCATACCTGTACCTGAGTGGCAGACTCCCCACCGTTAGGGCCACTGTCGCCAAATTCATCACTTACAAACTGAGTAGTACTCGCTTCCAGACGATGCAGCTTCTGAACAGGTCTCCTTAGACGTCCTTTCTGTGGCTTAAGAGAAACTAGGCCATCTTTTCCAGAAACCAATCTTTTAACTCGTCTTGTTGGACACTTACCTCTTGATCTCTTCATAAATTAGCACTGTCTCTGATCTTGAGGGCAGTGGCTGTTCACACACCCACTTATATCTGACTGATAACTAATGCAGGTACTCTCCTCGCCAGCGCTGTGAGAAATGGTTAAGAAGCTGCTGCTGATACAGTTATCGCCGCCTCGTTGTACCTTCGTTTGCTGAAACTTCGCCTGCAATGTCTGGTAAGCTAAACAGTGACCTTCCAAGTGCAAGGTGAGTCGGTTTTGTGGACGTTAGATCTCTCAAATCACTTACTGTCGTGAGCAGCCTCGAGTTAATAACTGCTTCAATTCTGGTAAGTACGGTTGCCAACTTAGGATAGGACAACAAACGGCTTGCCCAAAACTTTAGGAAGAGGTTCCTTCACAGAACGTAACAGCCTCTACTACCAGCCACCAGGCCAAGGGGAACGTTTGACGATGAACCTCCATTTGATTCCCCTAGAGCTCAATTTAGCCTGGAGCTCTTCTTGATCCATTTTGACCTACAGGCGGATGATTCTTGTGTGAACAACTGTTGGATCTCGCGGTCGGCACTCTTGAACGTCTTCGCATTGTCGGACCAAATGGTGCCACAGAGCCCTCTTCTACTGATCATACGAATCAAAGCCCGGAAGAACACATCGGTTGATAAGTCACTGGTAAACTCTAGCTGAGTCATACCAGAAGAGGGGCACCTGAAAATGCAAATGTAAGCCTTTGTTGAGGTGGGACTCCGCAAAGTCCATGCCAACGTGAGTGAAGGCTGAAGACGATGACACCCTCTCCGACGACAATGGGGCCATCTTTTGAGAACGTGAGCCGACGCGTTGACGTTGACAAACAAGACACTTTCCCAGAACTCTCTTAACTTCACGGCGTCCCTTGCTGAGCCAATTCGTTTGTCGTAGGAACGAAAGGGTACTCTCTGGTCCAGCACAAAGCAGTTCCTTGTGCACACGCTGTATGATCTCTTTAACCACTGGATGCCCATGCGGTACGATAATTGGATGTTTCATACCCTCAAGTAAATCCGAGTACTGCAATCTTCCTCTTACCTGTAGCAACCGATCTCTCTTGTCATAGTAGGAATCCAACTTCAAGATAACACCGGTGTTTGGTAAAAGAAGGTTTTCCTTCAGCCTTTCATGCTCTGCTTGATACACATACATACATAACTTTATTTTTTTTGTGATTGTAGAGTAGCACATAGTGCTAGTATCTCCGATCTACATAATATAAAAACCGACAAAGATCTAAAGCTAATAAAGGACAAAACGGCTTAACTTACATTTGAGCTACACTGATACACTGATACTAGAATTTATCAATAACATATCATTAAGATCTACAATTCGACATTCTCGAGGGAAAGGAAAAAACAACAAAAACTCTTAATAAACATAAATGAGAAGAGATAAACTTTCACCTTCGCTGAGATGTGCTCGCTGAGCTTGTTCGCAGAAAAAGGGGAAAAACTTGCGTGTCGCAGCCTTTACATAGCTGATGACTCTCCACGTGACAGATAAAAGACCGTGTAATAGACCGCAGAGGCCACCCAGAGAATTGCTTATCGTAATGCCGCTCCCTAACTGTTATCAACTGATAAGCTTATCTTTGGTCCCAACATAAATGCCATTATGTATGATATTGCGTTTAAAAGTGGCAAGCGTTTCAGACACTCTGATATTATCGGCCAGGTTATTCCAGGCGTGGGGAGTAAACTATCTAAATGATCGCAAACCAGAGTTGGTAGTCTTAACATGCGGTATTTCCAGCTTGTCTTAGTCTCTCAAATTATAATCTGATACACGCCGCTCTTGAATGAAAGCTCGAAGGTTTGGCGGAGCCATTCCATGTAAACATTTGTACAATGTCACCATCATGCTTTGCATCCGTCCTGCCTCTATGGTGGTCATGTTAAGTTTGGTAAGTAGATGCAGCATGCAGGAGGAATCGTTTAAAACTACTCTAAGTATCTGCGTATTTAACTGCTCTTATTTGACTGCAGTAAAAAATGCCACACATCGCTACAAAAACAAAAAACGGGTTGTATAAATGCATTATAGAGCTTTAACCTAATTTGTCCTGTTATCAACTTTCTAAATCTTTTTTAATTATAACTTGAAGTTGCAAATTTACTATACTGCACAAATTTGTAACGTCTTTATCAAATGTAAACTTAGAGTTGTTAACACCCAATAAATCAATATCATCTCATCGGGTGATCTCTATCCCATCAACAGCAAGTGAAAACTCATGATCATCTCCCACTACCATTAACTGAAATTTGTTAGGATTGGCAATTAAACGTTGTACTTGAACCAGTCCACTGCTATAGAGAGTTCATTATTGAGTTAGGTGCGCAGAGCCAAATGATTAGTATCAGAATAGTACAGTTGCTGGTCATCAGGATATGCGTTAGGATGAGCTCCAGTTATAAATTAGGCCAGGTCATCGAGAAAGACATTAAAAACAGGGGTCATAAAACGCAGCCTTGTGGTACATCTCTACTTGTGAACTCCCATGACAACACAATGTCTTCGACAGTAACCTGCTGTAACCTATTCTGAAGATAGTCCAGAAGAAAAGAGCAGTTCAAATTATCAAGGCCGTATGCTTGCAGCTTCTTGATAAGAAGTTAATGAGGGAGACTGGCAAATGCCTTGGATAAATCCATAGTCACTATAGCAACGAGCTACCCTTTATATCACGACTTTTCTTCCACTCCTCCACAATAAACAGTATAGTTTGACAGCTATGATGTCTTCTATAAGCTGACAAGAAAGCACAAAAGATTTTCTGAAAGTAAGACGTCAGCTGTGACGCAAGAATCTTCTCAAAGACATTGTTGAGGGCTGGAAGCACAGTCACCTGTCTAAATAATGCTTTTTTCATATCACCATCAGAGCTCTTAGTCAGAGGAGTAATCTTCTTCCATTCTGAATGATATTTACACTGAGATATAGCATTGTTGCATATGACGGAGGGTGCAGCAGTAATAATCTCGGCTGAGACCTTAAGTAGTTTAGGTGTAATGCCGTCAACACCAGGTAATTTCGTGACTTTTTTTCCGTCAATACTTCTTGAACATGAGTAAACACAGATACATCTACCGTTGTAGCTCTCGGTACCAGTATAAATTGGCGTCATGTAACTCCTCGACTGACAATTCTTAGCAACCTGAACTTGTTTTTGACTTGAAAGCTTGAACACCTGGAAGTACATATGCTGTCACTCGAACTAAGGCTAGCCATCGCTCATATCGAGACGGATAGATCAGTGGTTCCTTGGCAATCGCCGCTCAAGTTCTTGTCGGTTTTTTTTCTCTCCCTCTCCACAAACTAAGATAATTCGTTTGCTCTCGTTGAGCTGATATATAAAAGCATTGAGAAGTTAATTAGGAAGGTCCACTTCACCACAAGTTGTTAACGGCTAAGACCTTTGCAGGCAATCCACGTGTCAATAAGTCCGCAGGATTGTCCTCTCCTGAGCAGTGTCTCCAGTGCTGCGGGTACCATGTGGACTGAATCTCAGTAACGCGGTTCGCTAGGAATGTCTTCCACTGCCAACTTGAAACTCTGATCCACTTGAGAGTCACAATGCTGTCGGTACAGCACACTACTCGATTTATTTGGAATGTTAGCGATTCTTCAACGAACTTCAGCAATCTTGCATTAATGACGGCCGCAAGTAACTCTAATCTTGGCAACGATATAGTCTTTGTGGGAGCGACTCTTGATTTGGACACGACAAAATGAGTTGAAATATGGCCGGTTTCATCCACGCAGCTGATATAGACTGCCGCACCGTACGCCCTCGTTGAAGCGTCACCAAACCCGTGGAGCTCTATGCTCGAACTTGATTCGATGTTTCTCATAGAATAGCGGGGAATGGTCATTCAACTTAACTGTGAAAGCTCCGAATTCCACGACCTCCACTGATCAGCAATGTCATTGTCCAAACGTTTCTCCCACTGTAAAACTCGCTGCCAAAGTTCCTGGAATAACATTTTCGCTCTGATCGTAAATGGTGTGATTAGTCCATTAGGTTCAAAAAACCTTTGAAACTATGCTCAACAGGTTTTACTTCGTTTCGGGATCATTAGCAGTGAGCACAATTGCTAGAACACTGAAGAGGAAACAGTGAGTTAATGTATTCTAACACATTCCCAGTGCCTTTAGCCGTTCACGCGCATTGAAATCAATGGTACTGGACTCCTCCCGCTCTTGCTCGGCAATGAGGCTGAGAACTTCCTTTGAAACGCTGGCCCACTTAATCAGATTTATTTCACCTAGTTCCATCATCTTGTCTATGGACTGCTGCAACTCCACCGTAACTCCAGCGTAATCAGTACCATTAACACAATCGTCCACGTGCATGTTTGACTGGACTTCTCTTGAAGCATCAGGAAACTCTTCTCTGCATTTCCTCGCGTGATTTTGAACTGTGGCAATTCCGAGGAGTGGACTACGATTAACACCAAATGCCAATCTCTGCTACCTGTAGATTCTCGGTGGATCTTCACTCTTTAGATTCCTCCATAGATATCGTAGAGCGTCCTGGTCTCTTTCGTCAACTTTGATTTAGAAGAACATTTTCTCAACAACAGATACAAGATTAGGTTGAAGTGCTGGCCCTGAAAGGATACAGTCATTGAGGGTTACCTCATGTTCATCATAAGCTGACGCATCAACACGACACTTTGTAGTTTTCTTGTCCCCTCTGAAGACTGCGTGATGAGGTAAATACCTGACTTTCTTATCACCATCAACTATGAATTGAAGTTTGCCAAAATGCAGTTTTTGTTAAAATCGATATCACCATGCAACAATAAACAAAAAACTTTGAAATCTATGAAATGCGAATTTTGGGCGATCTAGATCTGCTACTGAAAATCCGATTCCAGGAACTTATCTTGTGGTGTTTAGCAAATAACCTCAGTGAGAACTAAAAAAATCTGCATGTTTCACGATGGTCGGTTGCTATATTGGAAGTCCTAATAGAGTATGCTAAATATGTCCTTTATTTGAAAAATTAAGTCACAAACTCCTCGGATCTCGGATAAGGTCGTGAGATTCTCCCAGATCCTGTGACAACTTGCGATCTTTTGGCATTACAGTATGCAGGACCATTTGAACCAGGGACCTCGGGCGTACCTCTTTCAAGAGAAGACTGTAGCGAAGCTTTGGGTCTGATAAACTTCCTTGTCGGTGACGCCTGATAGACTCCAGGCTCTGATGGTGTCTTGGCGGGAATTGCAAACTCAGGGCGTATATCCTCATTTGACATGGTAGGACCCCGGTGAGGAGCATTTGACAGGGTTGGAGGCTATTGAGGAGCTGTAGCTAAGAGAGTAGGTGAAGAAGCAGCAGCAGGAGACTGAGCTGGAGCAGGTTCTGAAACAGCTAAAGAATGTCTCCGGTTTCTGCGGTACTCCTTTACTCCAGTTTGCACGACGTAGGATCTTGGTTCTTCAGCTGGTTTCTTAACAACGCCACTTTCCTCATAACCTTTGTTAGTTTGAAGTCTGACAAGCTGTTGTGAATAAAGACAGCAAGATGCTTGACATGCTGATTATCATAAGCTGAAGAGACATTTACAGCACCGACTGCCTTAGGAGTGAGAAGCTGATTTGCCACAGGAATAGTGAAACTAGTACGACTGGACATGAGTCGCCGGGCAGAAGAACATAGTGTTTGATCTTTAGGGACACTGCGTAGATTAAGGAGGCCACTTGAGGGACCAGAACCGTTTTTTGTACCCTTGCAAAGCAGGTTTGACGGTATTCTCGGCCAGGCTATTGGATGATACAGAATGCTTGCGAAATGCTTAAAGAACCATTCTTACCAAAACTTTTAAATCCCTGCTTAAAGATTGTGGACCATTGTCATTAAGCGCTTGCACGCTTCATCTTCTCTCAAACCAACTATAGTAAGATTCGATAAAAATCAGGTACTGCATTCCATTTCAATCCAATATGTATATGCACTCACAAATAACCACGAGAGGTCTGTGACCGGATTAATAACAAGTGGTTCTCTTTGCTTGTGTGGTTTGGCACTATTGCACGGCTGACAGAGGCTATCGCAGAGTCAATGTCCGATGTCATAGAGGGCCATAAACAACGTCGCGAGTTCTTTCCATTACAGCATCTGCTCCAGGATGTCCCTTGTGTGGCTGTTGGACATACTGCTTGTGTAAGGATCACGTACCACAGCTATCAGGCCTTTCAGAATGATACCATCATCCACGATCAGCTCATACCTCAAGGGGAAAAGAAATTTTATTTCAACGCAAAAATCAGGTTTACACCACCCAGACGATAGCTTAAAGAATGTTATGGTATTTTCTGCTTTGGCAAACCGGGGCTCTGTAGCTGGAACAACATTCGTCGAATACGGGCAGGGGCCGTGTGAAGAGGCTTGTTTACGATTGCAGAAAGAGGTTTGTGATCAGTTTCAATTATTGCTCCCCTACCATAAATGAAACCATGAATTCTCTTGTATACATATCCTTCTCGATCTGTGCATATCGAATTTCAGCTTCTGTTAGGGCTCTTTCGGCATACACCACATGCACATCCTAAAGCATGCAACACTAAAAACCATTCGTTGAAGCTTCCATTCACAGTGTAAAGGCTTTGCAGGATAAAAGAACTTAAGGAGTGAAGGTTGAGAGATGTCCAACTTTAGGAGATCAAACGCTTTTTTGATGAAGTGCTTCCCAGCTCCAACGTGTGTCTCTTCGTAGCAGTTCGAGTAGGGTAGCGGTCTTCTCGCCGCGTTTTTTGCTTAAGAATCGGTGTAGATAATTGACCTAGAAAGGAATGGGCGAAGTGCCCAGGGAAGTCAGGGGCAGGTATATCTTTAATCGCAGTAAATTTGGCGTCATAAGGCTTGAGGCCTGTCTTTGTGAACAAATGTTCAAAATATAGGAGTTGACTACAATAATTTACATTTCTTTGGAGATAATTTCAAACCAGCTTCTCGAGCTCTCTGCAGGACTTTTCCTTAATTTCCATCGTGCTCGGGTGTTCCTTCACCCCATACGAACAGGTCATCCACGATTATTGCACAGAGATACCCAGCAAAAAGCTCTTCAATGGAACCCTTAAAGACATCAGAAGCGGAGGTGATTCCAAACGACATCCGGTGAGGAGTGAGGACTCATAGTCTAATTTGATTTGCCAGAAACCACTTCTTGCCTGACACCACTTCTCCTTTGAAACAATAACATTGTCACGTTGCAGAGCTCCTCTGCGACATCCTCTGTTCAGAATTGTGCCATGGCTCCACAGGAAAGCAATGTTACAAATTATGCGTGTTAGGTTTCCATTCATTTTGAACATATGGTTTGCATTGAAGGGAAACGAGATCGGCTGCATGTATTATTTTTAAAAAATCAACCTCGATCGGCTCTCACCGTCGCCCGTGCTTTCCACGGGTGGGATGTCTTGTTACATCACGGTAAACGCATTTTAGCAGATTAAGTCATCTTATTAGAATAAAATCATAATTAGCCAGTCAACAAAACATACTTCTCTAATAGACCATCATACTTACTACAATCAAAAATTATTAGTTATCCCCCTATGCAGAATGGATGTCAAATGTCCTCACGCACGATATTCACTTAATGACTTCCACCCTCATAGACCTTCATAGCGCACATAAGTCTTTCTGATCCAAGAAAGTTTCTAAACTCCGAGGACCACTTTGCAAAACAAACTCCCAAATAGCAAACTGTACATGGTCTTTTTTTTCTTCTTTGGTTTTATACTACCAAGGCACAAATAGATTGTCTAGTCCTGGAGAATACTGTAACACTGGCCATGCGTGAGGCATTATCTTCAATCGTCCTCATCAAATCTGACTTACATCAGTCTGATTTAATGCTCTTGGTTCAGCAATCAGTCAATCAGATAAGAAGCGCTAACCAAGCAGCCAAGACAAATAAGGGCGTCCTATGAGCACCTCGTTGAGGTCTCTTGGATCAATGCAGGTGCAAATGCTTCCGTCTTTCTTCTTTGCGGCAACCATTTGTGAAAATCTACTCCGTAGGCTCGGACACAGGTGCGATCGCTCCAGTTTTGACCATCATTTATGGCTACGGTTAACTTTAAGGTCAACCCTCAACTTTTAGACCACAGGGAGTTTACCAAGGTCACCAAAAATAAATCTTTGTACTCGAATAGTATTGCTCCGTGCAAGGTATTAACAGTGTTGTTATAGTTTTACTATTATTTAACTACTATTATTTTCAATTGTGCTACGTTTTATTTATTTATTTATTTATTTATATCATATTATTTTTGCTTTTTCTTTATTTAGTTTCTTTTTCCCGACTTGAGAACCTTGAACTGTACACTTTTTTATAGCAGACAATTATTGTATTGCTGCCCACCTCGAATAGCTCCGCTTATTGTGGGTAACATAGTCCTAAATTATTTGCGAACTGAAGAAACTGTTGTTGTTGTTTTTGTTGTGTCAATATCGTGAACCTCACCGTGCAACTGAATGAGAGAAGTCGTTCAAAATTCAGCTCTGAAATTGTTCTGGAATATCAAAAATATATTGCTTTGAGGAGGAACGAGCATCTAGTTCGACTTTTCTGGACAAGTAATTTCAATTTTTTTTTTAAAATTTTATAATCATATTTGGCATTCACTTACAATACAGCTACACGGTACTTACTTACAACAAGACTACAAAATTTACTTACGTTACAGCTTTACTACTTACTTGTTTGCTACTTACTTACATTAAAATACCTAAAACTAGTTTACAACAAGCAAAAGGACTACTAAAGACAATAAATAAATGAAAAGAAAAGAAAAGAAAGAAAGAAAAAAGGCGACTCCTCTGCCTAAAACGGTTTTTAGCAATAACTACTTGAGATAACATTGACAACAATTGCTAATATTAATAATAAATCATAAATATGCATAATTAGATGATTAATAAGATGATTAATAAACAGTGCGGAAAGATATGTGAAATAGATACTTTAATTAAGAAATATTGGCGGTATGTCTAGCTCTCAATTACACTTTGGCCTTGGTTCATTTACAGAAAATGGATAAATAGGAAAGCTTTTATTTTACCAAAAGCTATGTAACGTTGAGAAGTGGACGTAAAGGATTCCATTTCTTAGAAGTTGCATCAATGTTGTTGGACTCTATGTAAAACTGCGATTTAAGGGACATAAGAAAAGTTGTTAAATTCGGAATTTTCTGGTTGACCCTGCAGCTCCATATATAATATCTTGCCAGGAGAAAGCGGAAATTTAGTTGAAGTGAAAACTTGGAGGTGTCTGGTTTCAGACCCAGATATACAGCAGTGTATTTTGGATAATCTATCGTTATTAGATTGATCTGCTTTAGTTTTTCAGTCAAATTTTCCCAAAAGGTGGCTACTATTGTACAGTTCCAGAAGAGGTGGATTAGGTTTTCGGGATGGATGGTACAGAAAGAGCAGTTCGGGTCCTGCTTTATATCGATTTTTGTTAGGAAAAGGTTCGTTGGTAAAATTCGGTGAAGGAATCTAAATTGAAAGTTTACAAGTTTTGTGCTTTTTGTGCACCTAGCTGCCAGACAATAGGCCCTGGTCCAGTCAGCAGAGCATCTTTGGTCGGATTTAATGCTGTCATTCCATTTCTCTTGGCTCTTAAACGGTACGGTACTTTTGGAAGAGAAGAGCTTCTGGTATACAACTCTGTTCACTTTATCGTTCTTGAAAAAAGTCTCGGAGAAGGTCTCGGGGGAGGTATTGGGAATGTCTGTGCTACTAGGTTCTTTACTAAGAAAGTTAGTCTTATAATGGTGTCGAAGGGCAGAAATTAAGCCGAAGTGCTTTATGGGTTGTATTTGTATTTTGTAAGTGTTGATAAAATCTGCTAGGGGGAGAAAATTCCGCGAGTCTGTCATTAAGTGGGCTACCTTAGTGATTCCATGCAGGAAAAGATGTTTGTAGAAGACCGGTCTGTTTTCGATCCTAATCAGCGAATTATGCCATATATGTTGTTCAAGGAATTGCTGCTCGGTTTTGATTTTAGCATCAAAATTAATTTCTGACCATATTCCTAAAATTTCTTGTAGAAATGGGTCTTGGACCGATGTCGACTTTGAAATGTCACGTTTGTGTAAATTACATGTGAAGACTAGTTTGCCGCCGTACTTCTTAAGTTCTACTTCAAAAAAGTATTTCCATTTTCCGCGGTTAGAGTCGTCAAGGTATTTTTTGATCCAAACAGTCTTGAGCGATTTGGTAAATGAAGCGATGTCAATCATTTTTAACCCTCCATTGTTATAGTCGTTTGTCATGACACTTCGCTTAATCTTATCGCACTTATATTGTTCCAAAAAAAGCTGAAGAAAAGATCGTTTATTTCTTTGATAATTTTATGATTTGTCGGCAGCGGAGCTAAAATATACGTAAGTTGAGATGCCGCTAAGCTTTTAATAACTTGGATTTTGCCGAGTAACGTTAGCCGCCTATATTTCCAATTGCTTAATATGTTTTTAATTTTATCCGCTTTTTCCCTATAGTTTAAGCTTAATGTGATATCAGGATCGGTAGAAAGCCAAACGCCAAGGACCTTAACTTTGTTTTCTGGCCATTTAAAATTCTTCTCGGGAACCAGTTTTTCCTTATTTCCTGCCATTGATCCAATCCATAGAGCTTCAGTCTTTTTACTGTTGAGTCTGAGACCAGACATACTGCTAAAAGTCTCGATCATCTTAAGTGTGGCGGATAATGAATCTCTAGTACCGTTAAGAATGAAAGTTGTGTCATCTGCATACTGGCTAATTTTAATTTCTGAGTTGTTTACAGATATTCCTTTAATATTCTTGTTCGATCTGGTTGCTTTAGCTAAAATTTCAGCAGATAGTATAAATAGGTACGGCGAAAGAGGGCAACCTTGCCTAACACCTCTTTGTGGTTGAAAAAAGCAACTCGTCCAGCCATTTTTTAGGGCACAGCTTTCGATGTTCTTGTAAAATGTTTGAATCCAGGTTATCAAAGAAGAGCCGAAACCAAAGTGCTGGAGCGTGCGCTCAATAAAAGACCATTCAAGCGAATCAAAGGCTTTTTCAAAATCTACAAAGAGCAATAGCCCAGGGATATTTTGTTGAGAAGCGTAATTTATAATGTTATCTATCAATCTAATGTTTTCTCCAATAAATCTTCCTTTTAGGAAACCGGTCTGGTCGTTATTGATAAGTTTTGGGATAACAGATTTTATTCGGTTTGCGATAGCTTTCGCAGCTATTTTGTAGTCGCAGTTGAGGAGAGTAAGGGGCCGCCAGTTTTTAATGAAGTGCGGTTCTGCGTCTTTTTTTGGTATGAGTTTAATGATTCCGCGTCTCTGTGTGATCGAAAGGGCTCCTTTATCATGTGAATAGTTGAGTGCACTTATTAAAAGAGGAGATAAGTCTTTCCTCTCCTTCGAAATCTTCAAGGTGATCAAGGAGATTCTTAAAAAAAGCTGGATCATCTTCGTTTGGCGCGTAAATATTTGCTAAGGTTATACTTTTTCCATTAATTTTGTTTTTAAGTCACACAAGATAAGGCGCCCTGAGTCATCGATGAAAGTTTTCATAATTTGAAGATCGAAATTATTGTTGAAAAGAATGCTTACCCCAGCTTTGCTGCTGGAAAATGAGCTGAAAAGGCTTTTGTACCCCCATTCAGCAGCCCATAGGTGTGAATTTTCTTGCGATCATTGTACTTCTTGCAGCATGTAAATCGAGTATTTCTTAGATCTGAGCCAATTAAAAATTTCTCTTCTTTTAACGTTATTCCCAAGGCCCCGTACATTGAGAGAAGCTACCGTGATAGTATTGTTATCTATTCTGTATATAAAAAAAGGAGATATAATAGATATCTGCACTGTTTGATTAATCGACAATAACAGCGTTATGGCCGAGCGAAGATGTTTTGCATACAGCTCAGAAATTGTAATTTTTAAGCTTTGAAAGAAAAAATTGAATCCGAAAGCTGTAGGTATAATTTTATCGAAGTAGTTTATAAAGCTATGCACACTGGAGTCGACAAAACAGCGTTGTACTGATACGAAAAGCAAACTGGTGGCACGGAAACACAAACAATTACATATAAAACAGCTAAAGTAACCAAAAATAACACAACAAAACATAAACAATTTAACTATAAAAAAAACCTTATCAGATTGGGGTTTCGCGTGGCTAGCGGGCGCGTAAAGGAAAGCAAAAACCTGGTCGAGTAGTTATTACCAGTCGGGACAGCTAAGCCGCCCGCCACCCTAGATCTATAAATAAGGAGAGTAAAGTTCTGAGGTACAATCATGAAAAACAGTTACTCAGCTGCTTCTGTTGCATCGAGGCACTTGCCCGGAGGCCAGAAACTGCCGTTTATAAACAGCTTGTCGGGCTGGCTCTTGCTGAAAGATGCTCTCATACCTTGTCGTCGTGCTTGTTTGAAAACTGTCATTTGATCTTTCCGGCGCTTGATGATTTCCAATGGAAGATCGCGGAACATTTGGAAATCGGTCCCCTCTAGACGTCGGCCCAAGGAGAAAATTTCCTCGACAACTTTATATCGAAGAAATCTGGCGATTATAGGACGTGGAGCTGTGTTGCTATTACGTCGGTTTTATAGACGGTGTACGCGTTGGATTTCCACGCTGCAGCCATTACGGTATCCGAGATCTCTCTCTATGAAACTTCTTAGAACTTCTTCGGTATCTTCTTCTCGTGCTTCAGGGATATTAAAAAATTTAATATTCTCTCTCCTGGAGTAAGCTTCGAGATAAAGGTTCTTGGATATTATCTCGTCCATTTGGTGGTTGAGTTTCTTCTCACTCTCAATCAGAGAGGTAATTCTTTCATTCTGCTTGTCAATCTCATTTTTTAAATCACCTCAATATTCCTTACATTTGTCAGTATTGAAACTGCAAGACTTCTTTAGATCAGCTATGTCAGTCTTGGCCGTTGCTTGAAACTCTTCGAGCTTTGCTGTTCTTGTCTTGAGATTCGCCAAATTGGTTTCTATATTTCTTACTGTGCTTTCGATTGAGTCAAGTTTACTCAGTCTATCAATGATGGAGTTAAGTTTTTCTCCGATGTGTTCTATTTTGTCGAGAGCCGCCATGACTTCGTCATTTGTCTCGTGGTCGCTACCTGTGCTTTTGTCTTCTGTTTCTGTTAGATCTCTGGGCTTTTTTGCCTCTTGAAATGGCGAGGTCTAGCCTCCGGAGCTTGTCGATGATCGATTTCTGCGTTTTCTAATATAGTTAGACAGTTTTTCGGCCATAAAGAACTTTTGGAAGGCGGACGGCTTTTTGGGTGCTCCTACTCCACCATCACTCGGCCCAATCTCCCAATTTTCAATTTTTGCTTATTCGTCTTGTTCTTTACACCCGCACGTACGTACAGACTCTGAAAGTAGGGATAAAAAACTCACTAGGGTAGGGAAGGGAGTCCCAGACATCTACGTTGCGTTTTGTCTTGGCACAAAAAAAGCCCTTTTAGGGGCAACCAACGCAGTTGCTCGAGTAAAAGTCTAGATTGAAGTTTCTTGTGTTTGATTTACCACAAAATGTTTGAAAAGACATTTCTAAAGCTTTGCTTTTTACCTGGTAAAGCTTCCGGAACAACCTAGTCTCTGCCTCCCCCCTTCCCCGCTTGGTCAAAACTTTGTCTGGTGAATTTATGTGTGAAAACCTATGCAACAGACTTGCGGACAACTGAAGTCCCATTATTCATTCCAGCTAAGTTTCAAAATTGTTCTTCCACTACTGCCTCAAAATGAGATACAGCTGCTATCAAGTTTCTTCTGCTTTTCGAAGCTGGTTTGTTTATTTGGTTTTGGGTTGACGAAAACGTCCCCTACGGGATTCAACGAAACTGAAAGTTGAACATGCTCACTTAATTGCTTTCAGGAGCTGCACCCAAGGTGAGCCTGAGTACATTTTACAGTTTTTGTCTCGTTTTAGGTTTGTTATAACGTCAGGCGTAGTTATTTCATACAAGAGAGATTATTCTCTCTTGTTTCATGTCATGACCTGCAATGAACATGTGACACAAAGAGACGATTTCTATGGCCTCGCGTTTAATATACACAAGCTTAAATTAATTTTTTGGTGACAAATGGTAAGACAAAGGTTTTAGAGAATACCCAGTTCTAGTGGTTGTCGGTAAAAAGTAAGGTTAATTGGCGAACGTCTTGCTTTCTTACTTGCTGTCTTGAATAAAAATTGTTGTTGTTGTAAATCTTTCACTGAAGTTTTATTTATAGTTTGATTGTCTGTCATAATCTTGCTAGGTGTTATGCATCAGTCAATTCCAGCTGCGCTAGGATTCTAATTAAGACTTCATGCCGCGATGACGTGCGCCGGTTTATGCTTTTAGTATTGATATAAAATTATTGACAGTAAAATTAATAGAGCGCTGTAAAGTTATATGTTATGAACAGGTTGTAAATATGAAAGGATACTAACCAAAAAACGTTGATTCACGTCGTTAGCTCCCGAGTTTCGCTATGCAATTCTGGCTTGATAGGCAATGAAGAAATGCGTGCATAAAATCGAGAACATGCGTTTACCACCCCCTGTCCTTGACAGATGAGCCAAACTGTTTTTCTTTTTCGGTAATATCCTCTGTGTAGTTATACTCTGATAGGAAACCGCGTGCGTGTCTAAAGCTCGGGAATAGCCCGGGGTTGGCAAATGCCCAGCCCCCGGGTAGCGCAAAATTTGCAAATGCCCTGCAGCAGCCCAGGGGGAGCTGGGCGCAGCTGGAATTGACTGATGCATTATGCAACTGTTTTTTCCTTTCGCGGACTGTGTCAAAATGACGCGTGAATGAAAGTCTGAAAATGGTTTACAGCGGTTATCACGAACATGCGCCCTCAAGGGATTTTTTCTCTTTGTTTAATCTGAGTTTTCGTGGACGTCAATCAACTGTTTGCATGGTTTTCCACTCGCTCTGACAGAGACGTTTTCCTCATCGCTGAATGATGAGCGATAACTTACAAGAACAATTTGGAATGACGGCGGCATTTTTGATTATTTCACAAGATTAAGGATTACATTGAGGTCTCTGTGAGCTAACTGAAATTGCCAAAACATTCTCTATAGTTTACGTAAAGGTTTTCAGGTCAGTTAAGACTTATTTGATTGTACGAAAACACGGGAGCCGTGGACAAATTGCCAAGAAGTGTAAATTCAAAGAACTGAAAGATATCACACCGACAAGGGAAAACGTTTCCTCATAATGGAGGCTGTTTTCGAAAATGAACTTTGTAACCTGCAGATCTACTTATCATTCTTTATAGAATAGAATTTAGAACTAGCAAGAACTCAGACGAATTGCAAACGTGTATTGAGAAAGCTTAATATGTGGTTGTAACTTACAGTGTGTAAATATGTAGTAAGCGGTGTCAGATCCTAAAGCAAAATTGTGACAAAAAAAGACTTAAACGGCGACATATTCTTTCGAGTGCTTGAGAAAAGAGGAAAGAATCCTATCTCCCAAAAGGCAGGTTTGAACCGAAGAAAAAACTCTTTGAGGGCGTGTGTTAGTGGTTACCTTTGTAAGCATGGTGTGTTTTTGCGCCCGTGTCTACACATTAACTTACATTGTTCACTCTCGCCGAAAACAAATTTCATATAGGGTTTATCGATTATTTTACGGACAGACTCAGAACTTTGCTAAAGATTAAGTCTAGGGCACATTTAGCTGCATTAAAATGCACAACATGCAAACCGCAGTTTGTGTAGGGTACAAATTATGGTAAGTTTTAATATTCATAGAGGGAAATGTTAAATAAGTTATCAACCTTCCTGGCTCTTTCCGCCAAAAGAAACAAAAATTGTAACTTACACTAAAGGTTAAAGAGTATCAGATATGATGTATAATCTGAAAGGTTTACAGGAATCAGTTTGCCGGTGCAATTTTGCAAAGGAAACATATTCTAAACACCAAAATCGGCCTAATTTACCATATAGGCAGAATCCCTTTGAGAAGGAAAGATTGACCTATGAACATAAACTGTAAACTGAACGCAGCCAAAGAATTTCGAGAATAACAACCAGCCTTTATAAAACATTTAATTTTATGGGCTAAATAGCTTATCAAGGCCGGGTCTAAAGTACAGGTCACATTCCACAGGTCAAGAATACAGTTTACTGTTCCATCGATAAATTACCAAGCCACACAGATTCTCATCGATCTAATAGGGCTAGGACACACTTTTAATGCCATTCGTTTATCTGGATCTTGGTGACCTGTACTCTGAACTGTGGAAATAAAGTGACCCGTATTTTTTAGACCCGCCGCCAAGACTATTACTGTGATCGAATTTGATTCATAATTTTCTCTTTTTGTTTCTGTTTTTGTTGTTGTTTGTTAATCAGTTAAGTATTAATTTCTGAATTAGCATAGGACGAAGCTTATTCGTTGTAATTTCTAGGTTTTCAGTAATTAACAGCATATAAATAGGCGCTTAACCTTTGTCCTTGTCTAGTTAGATATATATTATTATTTAACTGATACTCCAAAAGCCATAAATAGCGGTTTAAAAACCTTACGTAAGCTAATTAACCATAAGCAATATGGAAAATGACTAGATGCGTTTGCTTAAAAGGCTTCTGAGAAGAGAATTATGCCTATACCTATCAGATCTACACAGATCAGACTTGTTAAAGTACGGTAAAGCGTGCGAAAAAAAGTGCAACTTGTTTTACAAAATTTCTGCAGATTGAGATCAACAGCGGTGTTGCGCGTTTTACCACACCTTTATCAAGCCTGTCTTGCAAAAAACTAGGTTGTTGCAGGTTGCGAAGGTAGTAAAGAGTGAGTAGTTCTACTTTTCTTATAACAAACTCTTTACGTTTGGCACTTTTTGGCGACCTAGGGCAAACCTCTGTTGCAGCAAGTGACATAACTCCTTTGCATGGCGTGATTCCCGCGTGATTTTATCCAATCAGAAGTCAGTATTGACGCAATTTCCAAAAACATGATTTGTTGCAAGACAGGTTTGAGTGTCGGTGATAAAACGCTCAACATTACTTTCCAACCCGTTTTGCAGCATAATGTTCCAATAAGTAACTCCAGAATTGCATGGATTTGTGTATTAGGATTTTCAACGTGAAAGTGAGTGCTGGTATTGAAACAGGAAGATATTGCTTGTAGGTAACAGCAAGGTATGAACTTCAGGAAACTTAACGTCACCGAAAATGCCAGGGTACAAGCAACGTTTGGTGCGAACATACCAGAGCAGATTAAGGCTTGACCATAAATTTTTAGTAGAGCATGTAACTTCGTCCACTCATGGGTTAATATACTTAGTCATAGAAAAAGATTTTGTTTGACTTACGAGGCAAAACATTTGACTATTAAAACATTCTTTAACAAATTTGGTCTGACCGTTCACGAAAGAGGAAAGAGTGTTTGACCAGAATAGAGTCTCGCAAATCTTCTTCGTTGACAAGGAACTGTACAACATTTAATCGCCACTACTTTTGCACCCAATCTGCGAACGATTCAAAGCGGTTTCACGTAACATCATAATTATAAACCAACCAACCGCGCAGCCTCCTGTCTTTCACGGGACAAAATTTGGAGTAATTTTTACACTTTATGCATTGCTTGCTAACATTCGCCAAGCCGGGACATGGGTACATTGCGCAGAAGAGGAAATCAAATATGAAAAATTCCATTAAAAATGTAAACTACACAGCAGTATCGTTCCTACCTTTGTAAGTACGCCTGTTTGGCACTCTTTGGTGCTAATTATAACTAAGAAGCACGTCACACATAATGAATGTACCGGATGATAGTTAAGCAACCAGCTTCGCATGTTTACGATCTTTCATTCCACAATTTTTCTTTTAATTTCGTAATGTAATTAGTAGGAAGCTGACCCGCGATCGCTCGCAAGCAATTACAGCTCCCCTAAACACGCTAATTTATAATAATAATAATAATAATAATAATAGTAAGGTTTTTATGAGCGCATTTAGATATCTCAATGCGCTTACATGTCATAATAAAAAAATAATATAATGATGATACTAACAGTCGATTATAAAATTGAAAAATGATAATACCTACACTGATATAGAATAAATTTAAATAAAATAGAAACCTATATCATGTTTCTCGTTACTAAAAATAAAATTTCCGCAATAAGAATGTTTTTAAGGCAGATTTGAAGGACGAACGGGAAGCTGCATTTTTAAGAGAATCGGGAAGAGTATCCCATAATGTAGGTGCACAGATGGAAAACGCACGTTCACCGCATGTCATAGAATTCATAGTGGGGACAGTAAGAAGTGATTGGAAGGATGAACGTAGACTACGTGGTGATATTCTTATAGCAGGGACGACAAGTAGGCCTGAGAAAGTCCATGAAGAATCTTGAAAGTAATAAGAATAACTTTGAATATTATACGTGATTCAACTGGCAGCCAGTGTAGTTTCTGAAGAGCAGGTTTGATGTGGTCGAATTGTTTAGTTCCAGTAATGAGACGTGCTGAAGTGTTTTGAACTCTTTGAAGTTTGTCCAGTTCTCGTTTTGGAAGACCATAAAGGATACTGTTACAGTAGTCCAGTCGTGATATTACAAGAGCATTGACTAACAGTTTGAGGTTTTCGTTAATGAGGTATTTACGAATGCGCCCTATGGACCTGATGGCACTTTTCATGTCTCATTAATGTGGTATGTCAGTGTTAGATTTTATCTAAAATAACACCAAGATCACGGACTTTCTCAGTTAGTTCAATCACGGTACTGTCAAAAAAGAGCTTCTCAATGTTAGGTGTCTTGGTAAATCGGGATGTAAATAAAATAACCTCTGTCTTTTCAGCATTACGTCTTGGCATATTTTGGGTATTCCATTGCATTACGTCCTCTATGCAGGTTTGGAGGGCAGTCAGGGAGGGGGCCTGATTTGCAGGACCGATAGCTATATATAATTGAGTGTCGGACTGGGACGAGGACGAGCCTATGGAGTAGACGCTTTTCTGAGTTCTCCTGAACAAGCCTTCTTTACGATAGGTTTCGGCAAAACAAATGAGTAGAAAGTCTTTCGTCTAAACACGTATCTTTGTTAAATAGCAACGCCACCAAAACCGAGCGAAAAACGAACGCGTGTGTCAAGTTCCCAGGAAGAAATCTCAGCCCATGTGCTCGTTGACGACGCCATTTTGAAAGATATACAGAAGAAAGAAGCTAGAAAAGCTGGATATGCTGGACAAAATCAACAATCAGTTATCCACAATTAAGCACGATATTACCAATATGAAAAGCAATGTAACTGAACTTGAAAAAGGCTTAAACGCAGTCAACGACGACGTTGCTGAAATTAAAGAAAGTATGAAGCGGAAGGCTGCAGATTTAAAGCAGCTAGAAGACTAAGAAAGAGAAGTAGAAGATCTTCGCAACAGTTCCCGAAGAAATAACTCGATGTTTTATAGCATTCCGGAAAAGTCAGAAGGCGATAATTGTGTGGCTTTCATACAAGGCTTCATAGCCTCGCACATGGGCTTGGAAACATTGTGTGGATACGTCGAAATTGAGCGTGCTAATCGTACTCCGACGCAATTAAACAAAAACAGAAAGAGTCCAAGACCGATCCACGTAGCCTTTCTAAAATACACGGATAAGACGAAGATTCTGGCGAATGCTGCGGTTAGACTTAAAGATAATCCGTTTCATGGAAATCTAATCGGAATTGGAGCTGACTTCGCAAAAGACACCCAAGAACGCCGAAAAGCGCTTATTCCTTTCAAGAAACATCTTCAAAAGAAGCTAGAAGAGCAAGAATGCAGGGTTTTCATAGCCTACCCGGCCACGTTAAAGTATTCGGACTCGAAGGGCAAAGTTATAACTGTAAGAAACGAAGAGCTGAAGAAAATGGAGAGCGAAATGGAAAAGTAAAAATGCTATTAGCAGGAGAACATTAATCGCCGTCTGTTGCTAGTTCGAGGTTTTTGGAACCCCGCACGGCCAAACTCGTGAACTCCTTCGAGGAGGTAAACTGTTTCTATGTGTTGTTCTGTATTGTTATTGTTATCCTTCTGTAACTTATGCGCAATGGGAGCCGCTTATCACAAGATGGTCGTTTCCATAAACAATTATGATTAGCTATGCACAGATTAAGTTTTATTACGCTCAATGTTAGGGGCATAAATAGTTCGCGAGAAAGACGAGCTATTTTCAGACAACTTCATAATAAGAATGCTTCAGTAAGTTTTCTACAAGAGACGTACAGCTCAACCAATCAAGAAAAGTTATGGAGCAGTGAATGGAGTAGTAAAATTCATTTCTGCCACGGTAGCAAGCACAGCAAAGGTGTTGCCATTTTATTTAACCCAAAAATTCAGGTAACGATAGAAAACCAAATGCAAAGCGAAGATGGTCGAATCCTTATTTTGCAGGTGGTAATTGATGATACGAAGCTTGTTTGTGCTAATATTTAAGCACCAAACGATCCCGGCGCTCAGCACCGATTCTATTAATACATCTAAATAATATTCCCCAAAAGTTTTCTAGGGAGAATATTATTTTAGGAGGCGACTTTAACTGCACTTTATCTAAAGAAGATAAGGAAGGAGGCCGTGACTTCTCCTATAAATATCGTGTAGCTGAGGAGATAAAATCTCTAATGTGTAGTTTAGATCTGGAAGACGTGTGGAGGAAATTGCACCCAAATAAGAAGCAATTTACCTCGCGAACATCAGATCAAAAAATTAAATGCAGGTTAGATTACTGGTTAACATCAAAGCAACTTCTTCAACAATCTCTCGCGCGTAATTGCGAAATAAATTTTGCTCCACACTGTGATCATTCGTCAGTGTGCATGGAAATTGAGAAAAAAGTGCGACAGCCAAGAGGACCAGGCTTTTGGAAATTTAATTCCTCTCTTTTAGAAAATGGTGATTATACAGCCACTATGGCAGAAAAAATTCCACAGTTTATTGACAAATACAAAGATCTTGAAGACAAAGGGCTCCTCTGGGAAATGGTTAAAATGGAAATAAGATCTTTTACAATCACCTTCACTAAGACAGAAGCAAAAAATGCAGAGACCAAGAAAAATTCCTCACTAAGGGACGGACCATTAGAAAAGTTTTGGAGGGGGGGGAGGGGAATTTTCGAGCCGCAAGAATTTTTTTCGTTGTCAAATTCCTTGTATGAATTTTTTTTTAGGCCAAAGCATGAATATTTTTTAGGATTAATTGGCGTGCATGAATTTTTTTCAATTCAGTTTTCCCTTGCGCGAATATTTTTTTGTACTTCGCCCCCCCCCCCCATAACTTTTCTAATGGTCGTCCCTAAATAAAGAAGCTGAAAGACTGCAAAATTTGGTGGACAGTCAATCAACACCTGAGCACATCAATGAGCATATGAACGTTAAGTCGAAACTCGAAAAAATCTCCTTTGATCAATCCCGAGACGCATGCATTCGCTTCAAGGCAAGATGGCGCAAATTTGGAGAACGAAGCTCCAAATACTTTTTTAATCTTGAAAAAAAGAAATTACGAGAATAAACGTATTACCAGCTTCAAAAGAGACAACGGAAGTTCAACATCGGATCCTGAAGAAGTATTACAAGAACAAAAAAACTGTTACCAAAATCTATACTCCTCTCAGAATCCACAAGTCGATGATTCGAGATTTAATAAGTTTTTTCAAAATGAAACGATAAAGACACTCGATAATGATCAAAAAGAAAGATGTGAAGGACTAGTAACGGAGACCGAGTGCAGATATGCGCTGAAAGGCTTTCAGAATAACAAATCTCCCGGGACAGACGGTCTAACAGCTGAATTTTGCAGCTTTTTCTGGGACCATTTGAGTAGTACAAGGACCAACAGTTTTAACTATGGCTTTGTAAAGGGACAGTTATCGATCTCACAAAGACAGGCTATTATTAGACTTATTCCGAAAAAAAATAAGAATTATCGTTGCTCAAGAACTGGCGACCCATCTCACTCTTGAATGTAGACTACAAGATCGCCACCAAAGCTCTCCCCTTGAGACTTGGAAAAGTACTCCCATCAATCATAAGTGACGTACAAACTGGTTATATCGAAGGAAGGTTTATCGGAGAAAATATCAGCATGTTACCGAATATTACGCATTTCACAGCAGAGCAAAATCGAGAAGGCATCGCCCTTTTTATAGACTTCAAAAAAGCTTTTGATAGCTTAGAGTGGGCGTTTCTCTCTAAGGCTTTAGATGTCTTTCAATTTGGCAATGACTTTAAGAATTGGGTAAGAATTCTTTACTCGAACATTTCAAGCTACACAACTAATAATGGATATGCGTCCAGTTGGTTTAAATTAGAACGTGGCGTCAGACAAGGCTGTCCTTTGTCGGGATTACTGTTTGTATTAGCTGTAGAAACACTTTCCGCCTGAATACGATCTTGTAAAGAAATAAAAGGAATTCAATTCGCCAATAGAGAAATTAAATTATCCCAGTACGCCGATGATACCACCAATTTTTGTAAGGATGAACTCTCGCTTGGGAAAATTGTGGAATTGTTAGACATTTACGGTGATTGTAGTGGGCTCAAACTGAACACTGCAAAAACAGAAGCATTATGGCTCGGGAAAAATGCAGCCAGGAAGGATACTCCCTTTGGAATTAAGTGGCCGGAAACACCTATCTGTGCTCTAGGGACATCTTTTTCATACAATTATAAAAATTGCGAGTGGGAAAACTTCACCCCTTAAATAAACAAACTTAAAACACTTTTTAATGTTTGGTCACAACGCGACCTTTCGGTATACGGTAGAATAACAATAGCTAAAACACTGGGGTTGTCAAAACTGCTTTTCTCGAGCGCCTGCATTTGCACACCCGCTCATGTTATAGATAAGGTGAACAGACTGATTGTTAATTTTGTCTGGAAAGGAAAGAAGCCAAAAATTAAGAGCGACACCCTTATAGGTTCAAAGAATCAAGGCGGACTTGATTTGCCGAAGTATGAAACTTTTTCCAAATCTTTGCAATGTGCTTGGGTCCGAAGAATGCAGGAAGGAGTAGGTAATCAGTGGATGATAATTCCATCATTTTATCTAGAAAAAGTTGGTGGACCCTTTCTTTTTGATTGCAACTATGATATTAGTCTTTTAAATCTTAACACCGTGCAAGCCTTCTATATAGATGTTCTTAAATCTTGGGCTGATGCTCAAGGTGCGCAGAGCGAGATGATGACCGAGCCAATCCAGGAAATATAATTCTGTGGAATAATAAAAATATAACCATAGCAGGCAAGTCTATATACTGGAAAGACTGACACGCTGCAGTTATAGAAAGAATCTGTGACTTGTTGAATGAAAATAGTAAACTTCTAAGTTATGAAGACTTCTGCAAGAAAACCGGCCTTAGGCCGCCTTTTAGTAATTTCTACGGTCTTATTACGGCCATTCCAGACAAATGGAAACGTGCAGCTCTCAGGCTGGACTCTAATTTCAGTGAGCAGAAGTTGAAACGAACAGCTGAAAACAGCTGCAAAAGTATTCGCAAACGGTTAATAGAAAGGAAATTCTAGAAACCTTTGGCTAGTTCTAGGCTATGCAGACTAGGTCTTGATTCTAACAAGCTTAAAGCAATTTACACTTTGCCATTTCGCTTAACCAAGGATACTAAATTATGTATGTTCCAGTACAAAATAATCCACAATATTCTACCGTATGGCAGCAAATTATATAAGATGAAGACTTCAAACTCCTGGCTTTGCCTTCATTGTAACTCTTTAGAAACACTTCCCCATATGCTAGTCAATTGTACCGAAATTAACAGTTTCTGGGCAAAAATAATCTCCTGAAGGAATCATCAAAGCGGAGACTGTTACCTTGTAGATGAATTAAGCATACTTTATGGTTACTATCCAGAAGACAAAAGAACTCTAATTTCAATTATTTTATTTTATTGGGAAAGAGACAAATTTTTGATTAGAGATTCGCACGGAGGACCCCTAACATCGACCTGTTTTTTTTTTTTGTTGTTAAAGGCAAGCTAATTGTACATGAATGTATACTCCAATCCAAAGGGCTAATTAACAAGTTTCTCTCTCTATGGAAACCTCTCCTGTGCTTACTATAAGTTTTCATTATATAATCACCACGGCTCTTTTGTGTAAAGTAGTGTAATTTATTTATTTATTTGTTTATTCAATGTATTGTTTTGTAATACTTTGTAATGTTTGCAATAAAGTGTTGAAGCATTAAAAAATAATAATGATAATAACAATAATAATAATAATTGAGTGTCATCGGCATAAAACAAAGAGTTGAGGTTATGGCGAGCAATCACATCAAAGGCCGCTGATAGATCAAGAAGGACTAATACAACATCTTGACTGCGGTCAATCGTTCTCAGAATGTCGTTTATCATACGGAGCAAAGTCGTTTCCCTGGAGTGGTGTCTCCTATACGCAGACTGCATAGTGGGTATCAAATTGTAAGTTTCAAGATAGTTGTATGCTTGTGTTGCTGCTACCTTCTCGATAACTTTGCTAAGAAAGGGAATATTAGCCACCGGACGGCGAGTAAAGGACTTATGTTATAATTGTGGAGCAGATTGGATCAATACATTCCCTATGAGTGGATTTACGTAAAAACACAGCTACGTACTTTCGATTGACAACCAAAATTTCTTGAATACCATTTTTTTTACTAGTGGTGCGCCATGAGTATGTTGCGAAAGTATTTTTGGGTAAACAATTTTAGCACTTTCCTGCCCTTACCGTTTTTACACAAGGCCTACTGATCCTTTTGGAAGAGACACGACAAATAATAGCATAAATATATCGTTTGTTGAAATGTAGACTGTGAAACTTACAACACCATCAGCGAAGAGAGATCTGTAAATACTCCTGGTACGAGCTTTTTGACCATGTTTTTCCTCAAATCCCTGTGACAAAATATAGGACATTAATAATGAAATATGGGAAAACTATCACCCCACACGTTTATGTGTCATTTTTTCTTTAATAAAAAAAATGTGACAGTTTGTTCCAGTAGAAAATGTCAAGAGAATAATTTTGAGTTCCCCAAATAAGTCTTGTCACAGCTATCCTACTCCCAGTGATATTGTCGAGGAATGTATTGACGAGTTACTACTAGCTGTTTCTACCATGGTTAACGTGTCTCTTGACACTGGCCACATCCAAGACATCTGGAAGGAAGCCTTAGTGGGGTCAACTGAAAAAGGACTATCGCGCAGTCAGTAATCTCACATTTCTCTCCAAAGTGACCCGAAAAAGTAGTGGATCAGCAATTATCCCACCACATGTCTTCATTTCAACTGTATTCTGAGTTTCAGTAAGCGTACTGAAAGTTTCACGGTACGGAAACGGCTCTGCTACACGTGTGAAATGAAATACTGATGAATATGAACGAACAACAAGTCACTTTGCTAGAGTTCCTTGATCTCGGCGACGCTTTTGACACGATCGACCAAGTATGGCGCGCCTCAAGGCTTCTGTTTAGGCCCGCTTTTGTTCTCCATTCACGCGAGTGAAATTTTTCTATAATCAGTCACCACTTGCCTTAGATGCACAGTTATGCAGATGACACTCAACTGTATCTTACGTTCAAAATTGTCGACACTGCTACCCAGGATACTGCTGTCTTAGGTATGAAGGCATGTTTGCGGGACATTCGACAATGGATGATTAAAGACAAACTTATGATAAACGATGAGAAGACAGCGTTTATGAATTGGAACTAAGGAGCAGCTGAGTTAAGTGCACCAGACTAGTCTGACTGTGGGAATGAATCAGTGATCATTCCCAACGACGAAGCCATTAGAAACTTAGCAGTTCAAAGTACTTTTAGTATGTGCTCGCACGTTCCCAGGACTTGTAAAAGTGCTTTTTTACTACCTTCACAATATAAGGCGCAATGTACGTACCTACACCAAGAATCGACTGAAAGGTTAGTACACGCGTTTGTCATTAGCAGAATTGGCTAATGCAACAGTCTGCTCTATGCAATTACCAGCAACTCTATAGAAAAACTTCGGCGTGTTCAGAAAGCAGCCGCAAGAGTGGTATACCGAGCTCCAACGATCTGCCACATAACGCCGATGTTGTTTGCATTACATTGGTTACCGGTTAGGTCTGGAATTATATTTCATATCCTTACTATTATTTTCAAGGCTATCCATAATACGGTGCCGAATACCTTTCAAACCTGATAACCTTCAAGACAAGCTCTATGTTCCACCTGAGATCTAACAATAAATATCTCTTGTCACCACCAAGTGTCAAAACAAGACTTGGCGACAAAGCTTTTGAGGCTGCTGCTCCGAAGCTATGGAATGATCTACCCCATGACATTAGAAATACGGGCGGGCACTTAAACAAAAATTGAAAAGAGTACTTTTTGAACGAGCTTATCAATCGGAAGTTGTTATTTTTACATTTTATTTTATATTTCATTAGCATTTTATAGTTAGTTTAAATACTGATAATTATCCTATTACCTAGTTTGTTGTAATTTTAACATTGTATTTACCACTATTAATCTTATTTCTATATAATATATAATTTTAATGTTTCAATGTAAGGCGTATTTGAAAACCTTGTCGAATTTGCGCGGTACAAATGAATATATTATTATTATTATTATTGATAAGACAACAGGCTGACAAATTTATTGGAGTTTTCAAAAATGTTTTTCTCGGCATTGAAGCCAAAAAGACCTATGCTTTTATCTAAGCGTTGACACGACGAAAATAAAGTATTAATTGGGTAGACACGTACAATACAATACGTGATATGTTTGGCGCCCAAATATTTTACGTTTGAAGGGCGTTCGAAAACGTTTTCATAATAGTCCGGCAGAATAGGAAGAGGGGTTCACTTCGAGGTATATAGTATTTTTTTACTCTTATTTTGTGTTCCTCTCATCCCAAATTACACATTTTTAGCAACATTCAGTCGTGCAGTTTTGGTGAATTTTATTTTATTTTTTATTGATCTGAAACCGCATATATAAATGTAGTGAATTTGACTAAGACAAAGCCTATTCGTCAATAACATGCCAATAGGTGTTAAAAAAGATCCATCACTTCCGAATATACCCTTATGAAATTGTTGTAGGTTATAAATACAATAAAAAGTTCCTTGATTCATCAACAGGACTGATTTTCCCGCATGATTCTCTTCAAGATTAATAAATGCAAAAAAAATTATAAAAATGGTCCATTTTGTCTAGGTTAATATGTAGATTTAGCCAGGGCTAAAAGCGAAGCTACCGTTAATAAATTCATAATTTAAATTAAACAATGAACTTGTATTCCAAAAATCAGCTAACTTTAGAGCACATTCATCTGACTTTTTAGGGAAAGGCTAAGTGATTTTACAGAAACATAATTTGCAAACAGTCCAAGGGTGAACCAAATCTTACATCGAGTTGATAGCGTTATATGTACACCCCCACATTTGAGAGCCATAATGGCTCTTGATCACAGCATATATTGCAATACAAATTGCACTCATTCAATATTCAGGACGATCGAAGCATGCGTGGGCTTTCAGCGAAACTGTTAAAAAAATTTCAAAAATCACCTACACGGTCAGCCAGTTCTCACTTTTGACAAGCACCATATTTGCAGTGCGAGCTGTGATGAGTGTTCAATTAAAATTAATAGTTATGCTAAACATAACAAAGAATTTATTGCTTTTTTTTATCTAATGGTTTTATAACGATGTGTAACCTTCAAAAGCGTTTGATACGCGCGGCGCTTTCGGAGTACTCCTGCAAGCGATGTTCATGAACGACAAACGGCACAGCTATTAAAACTGCAAGGGAGACTACTAACAATATAATTCGGTGAAACATATACAGAGACAACAATTTTCATTCACGAAGACAAGTATTAAAGTGTCTCTAAAAATCCTGAGTCTTCAAGTTAAGTTTATGTTTTAAGCCGGCTTCCCGGCGTTTGCTTTTTTCAAAGATGAACTCGAGGCAAGAAAATCGCTCAAAGCTTTCTTTTACAACCAGAATTATAACTAAATATTATTTGGAACGTTTTATTTCTATTTGCGGTGAGAAAATGTCTAAAGGCTTTTAAAAGTTCTGTAAGCTTATTTCAAACCTAATACTCGCTCAGATCATTGTCTCAAATCTTACAAACGTGTATAAACTAAATAGCCGCATAAACTACGCTCGACTTCATTAAATTAGATCCGAAGCATATAGCCCTGAAGCGTCTAACTTTGCCCTATATGTTTACAACCATGCTGGGGTTTTTTAGGCGACGCAGCCGTCCAGTCAGAGACACGGAAAATTATTTTGCCCAAATATGGAATCAGAGAATCAAGACTGAAAACTATGAGCTTGGAACGCTTACTACATGTATGTCTACGACAGAAAGAAATCGTTTCGTGGCATAAAAGATAATGTAATTATGCAGCTTTAAAATGCAACCCTGGGAAAACATAAAGAGCCACGAAGCTATAAGCGGTATGGCTTGAAAAAATCGACCAGCGAAGAAGTAAGACTAGGATGTTTACATTTCTTCGGGATATAGCAAAGCCTCTCACCGAAATCAGAAAAATGCGTCTGCAGCCTGTTTGACCGACAAAGATCATCCTCAGTCTACTAGCTGCAAACCTATCTACCACGACAAACCAGTTATCTGCAACTTCTGTTCTCATTGAGCAAAATGAGCGTGGCGACTACGAACTAAATGATATGGCAAGCTATGCAGAAGTGAGTGTAGATTTTTAAATTAATTCAGAACAGTACACGAACACATGTATGGCAGATTTGATTAGACGTGTGACATGTAAAAGTTTGTTTTCTTTTGGGGAGGAAAAAAGTTTTAAGCTGCGAAATTTACCTTCGAGGACTTCGACCTTGTTTCTCTGACTGCGTAACGCTTGTCTTTTTCTGAACTGCGACCAAGTCAGCAACCATTTTAAAGAATTTTCAGGTAAACTTACATTTTACACATTATGCGTAAGGAAAGTACGTTATTGAAAGGAAATTTACGTATTTATAAATGTTTATAGACGTTATATATATTTCTGATAGAGTTTTCAAGAAAACTTGGGAAATGCGCCCGATCTGAGACAGATTATAGTGTTAATTTTTGAATGTGCTCAGCCGATTTTACCTGTGGGAACGGATCCACGATCCAGTCAGTGTTACGTGAATTTCTTTTAACGATTAACTGATGGGTTTTCGAAAAAACATTTTCAAGAAACAATTTGTCTTTTTATTGTTTTCTGTTTGTTCATTCATCTGATTAGTTGAAAACATGACCACCAGCATTACTAACTTGCCTTTCATTCTTCTTATTACACGCATCACTTCTGCGAAGATGTCAGCGAATTTTACACAATTTTAACTTTTGAGTTCTGCAACTAGTGAATTTTATTTGAAAATATGTGTTACTAGTTATTCTAGATAGATAGTAAGAGATTTTTTAACGATGAACTTGCGCTAGTGGTCACGCAAAAACCGTTTTTGAAGTAACAACTTAAAGAAACTGCTTCTTATCTCTTGCGGTGCATGTCATTGGTAGTCGACTTTGTCTTGTTGGGAGGAAGTAGTTCAGTCCTTGTCATTTGAGGCTTAATACTGTATAATTCCGTTTTTTGTCAAATATTACCTCGTAGAATAGTAAATGCCTTTTGCAGCGCATCATTTACATCGCGATACAAGTTTTCCTATAGAGCACTCGCGCGACAATCTCGCTTATGAGTAATTGTATATTAGGAAGTAAATTTTGATTGGTTCCCTACAAAACAAAAGCATTGCGAGAAAGTTTTACGCTTCGGGGTTATATGCTTTTGATTAAATTTAAAAAAGGAAGCATCAAACACACTAATTACTCAGGCTTAACATTCGTGATGCAGCTCCTGAAAGCTATCAAGTAAGACCAGAATCGCTCTTTCAAGCTTCGTACGCATCAAGCAAGATGAAAAACGAAAACGATGATATCCGAAATCGGATTTCCGACTTTGACAAGCGACGTATTACTTAACCAAAAACCCAATAAACAAACTAGCCATGAATAACAGAAGACTCTTGATAGCAGCTGAATTTCATTTTGTACATCCATTGGGAAAAGACAGTTAAAAACAACACAAGTTGACACAAAACTCAGTCAGCTTTAGCTGTCAAAGGAAACAAGTTTCAAGATGGTGCATAAATTTTCCGCATTAACTCGCCAATCAAATTTTGGTCAATCAGAACATAAAAATTGGACGTAGTGCATGACCAACGCGTGACCATGGTGAGAAAAGTCAAAAGCAACTGTTCTTCCCTGCCTGTAATGGCTGGCTGAATTGTCGCGTCCGAGGCCAGTTTGAAATCAAAATTTTAATTGTGGGGCACATAGACACAACATATTTCATATGAATTAAAAATAATTAAACTTGAGCTAGTAACAAGTAACTTGTCAGCGGATAACTTCAAAAATTACTCGACCTCGATGGGTCAACACCTGAGCCCGCGATACGGAGAGGTGATACTGGTCAGCGGATACCCTGTTTTGACAGCTGTCAATTGATCACAACATTGATGTGCAATATGAGTGCAATATCAGTTATCCTGTCCTCCCAAACTAACTAGAAAATGTGATAATTAACATTGGTTTGCCTGTGGTGCGGACAGACCAGCAGGCGGTGTACGGTAACGTGATTACTAAATTTTCTGGGATGGGTAGATTTACTTAGCTATGGGGCTCCGCTCGCGCGCTTCGCGCGCGTGGAGCTCCGCTACTAGTGGTTAAAATAATAATAATAAAAAGAATAGGTTTCTTTAATCACCCTTTCCTCAACATCTTACACTCTGCTTTATGCAACGCTGGTTTCTTTTTCACTCTGAGGGCAACATAACTTCAGTGTGCCATTGCATGTTATAACCACAGTCAGTGCAGTCACACAGCTGACGTCAAACTGACTTGCTCATTACCAGATGCCTCTGTTTGCCGGGCAGCTCTAGTACGTTGGTTGCGGCATGCAGCAGCTCCTTTACATCACATGTAAAACATTGATTTTTATGCCGCCTGCCTCTTTTACAGCCTCTGCCCTTGGACTTGGAATGAACTCTTTGAAGAACTAAAACATCTGATGAGTTGAGCATGTGAATCTGATGCATGCGGAGTCGTATAAGGGAGAGTGAGGGGCTGTAAAGATAAAAAAGATACCTCACCCTTTCCCCGGCCCGCCATAATCCGTGGGCTCAGAGTCTGGTTGCTGCTGTAAGGTGCGCCTTCAGATGCAGCACTGGTAGACTCAGGGCTTTTCGTTTCATGCTGGAAGTACGATTGTTTGTAGCCTACGTAGCAAGCGTTTCCGCACAAGTTTGTCGAGAATTGAAAGTTGTTCTTGCCCCCAACTTTCTCGACAAACTTGCGCGGAAACTCTTGCTACGCAGGCTACAAACAATCTACATGTAAAACTAAGGTCGTGCCTGCGATACGAACGGTGCAAGTCCGCCAGCTGACATCTGCATTCGGTACTTCCAAATGCTGCCGAAATCACTCTACGGTAGTGTACTTTTTTGATGTTCCCTTTGTAAGGTTCAGTTGTTGAAGACAAAGGGTACAGTTTGGGTGTAGTTTTAGCTGCTTCTTTGCTTCCTGTCTTTGTTTTTCAAACTTTCCAAATGTCATGCCAAGGCAAAAGCTGTGGACTGGAGAAATACATCGTAAAAGTCACCAGTTTTATTGCCAAGAAGACGTCAGCTGCATTTCCCTCACTAAAAAATTTTAAACCTCTTACCCTTTCCGATGGGGGATACAGTTGGAGGTGGCCAGTGTTGCACCTTGGAAGTGCATGGGCTGAGTACATGTCGGGTATTGGGCTGGCACAGTTTTTTACGTTAACAGTTATGTCCCCATCCGTTCAGCTTTGTCCTTCTTAGGTGACTGCATCACCAAGGGGATGTTTAGCCCTCTATCAAGGTAATGGTACAGCAGCAGCAGAACAGACACTTATCTGTGTCTTTTGCTTTGTTCTTCTCTTCCAGTGCCAATTACATTGCTGGTGCTGTGACGATTGTGTCTGCTTCGTGGTTTGTCTTGAGGTCAGCTGTCTAATTATTTCAAATCCTGGGGAATCGTCTACAGACACGACTTCATCTTGGCCAGTAATAAGTACCTTGTAAGGATGACTTCCCAGTACACCAATGTCACCTTTAAGCATCGGGATTAAAAGGATTAATGCTTGTTTTCAGCTTTCTTTTAATAGCTAGGCTGTCTTGCGTGTCAGCTGCAATGTGCCCCTTTTTTCTATATGTGCCGCTTTTTCAGGTCGTATTCTCAGCTGCCTTTCTTCTAGTTCTTCCATGAGGTAGTCATGAGTTTATATTGGTAACGAGTGGCGCTAGAATCATCCCTCATAAACATGGGATTCTTTTTCTTGACCAGCGATGATCGGCGAAATCTTGGATTACAATTTTATTTCTTAACTGCAGTTTGTGAGGCCCCATTTCACCAATATTTATATTTTTGACCGGTCTGTTCAGTCAAACAGCTGGGAATTATGACTTACCAGGGTGACTTATTTGTCCTGAAAAGCTTGAATATTAATATTTGCCGGTTGAAACAAAGGAGCCACATACATTTGTGCGGTTTTCAATAACTTTGAATAAATTATGTTGATGATCCTCTTTTGTTTCAATTGTTGAAATGGTGGCGCGAGTCGCACTTTGAAATAGCTGTGAAGAGTAATTTCCCCCAATATTGCAAGAGCGTCAGTTGATGGATCAGTAAACTAGGAGTCCTAGGCAAGCTGCTAGAGCATTAAAAAAACTATATACCAAATTGCAAGGTTCACAGCAAAAAGTAATCATTTCTGCCGGACTATAAAATGGATTCTAAACTATTTTTCCAGGAAATTGATCACGAAATATTAAATTATCCTTCTGCTTTTCTCAAAATTTGGCTCACATCAATTGTAACAATAAAGATTTGGCAGGTGTTTTCTGTAATTTAGCCAAAGATTAAAAACATTTCCAGCAACAATTATTTGCCGTCTGTCACCTTCGAATTCCTTTGAATTAAAGTGAAATGATTAGTCAAATGGAAGCTACTTCAACTTTATAAGCGATTAATAATAATAATAATAATAATAATAATAATAATAATAATAATAATGAACTTTATTAAACTCTCATGTCTTATAGCTCAGGCACAGTGCCTTACTAATTGGGCAGACTGAATCATATATATAAAACTCTAGTAATGTATTGTAAATTCTAATTATAATTTAAACTCTAAATTCTAGTCCTAATAAACAACTACCAAATAATATCTCTCAATGGTAAATTGAGTAACTCTAAAAAAGAGTAAAATGGTGAGGCGAACTAATGCTAACTCTTGCAAAGGACATAGTCGTTACACGAGTCATCTGTTAATGAGGCAATGTCTGTCTTTCTGATGCCTTTTTTAAAGTTACTGAGTGTAGGTGCTGACCTTAGCTCCCGGTTGATTTTGCACCAAACTGCCTGAGAGAGTGTTTGCCGTATTTTGTAGTGTTGAAACAGTACTGTCTGAAGTCTGCGTTTCTGAGGTTATAGTTTGTGACTGGTGTTAAATGGTTCGGTTACTGAGCTTGGCAACATGCCATGCTTTATTTTGAACATGAAAATGGCTATATCCTGAAGCCTGCGATTATAAAGTGTTGTCATTTTTGCTTTGCTTGGGAGGTCACCGTACGATGCGGACCAGTCATTGTAGACTGTTTGCAGGCCCCTTTCGTTAATGCACTCCGGTTTTCGCTTATCGCTAGCCTTACAGAAGTGCCAAACGAGACTACAGTATGTGAAGTGTGGCATAACGGCTGTTTTATAGATTGTTAGTTTTGCTGTTGTGGGGATCAGATTCCTTAATCTAGATAACACGCCAATTCTTCTGCTTGTTTTGGTGCAAATTTGCTTAATATGTTCTAAGAACTGTAGGTTTACATCAAGTATCACCCCCAGTAGTTTAATCTCTTGAGCCTGCCGAATTGTATGGCTATCGATGGGCACCGCTTTCTTAACTTCCTCCTTCGCTCTTGACATAACCAGTACTTGATATGTTGATGGATTACCCGAGAGGTAGCTGGATTTATACCAGCGACCAGTTGTATTCCCGTCCTCCTCAATACTGCTGACGACGTTGTCAATCTTCTCACCCGAAATATATATTTGGTGGTCGTCAGCGTAAGCACTTAGTTGAGATCGAATGTTTTCATAAAACAGATCATTTTGATACAAATTCCACAACACCTGGCCAAGTGATGACCCCTGGGGGCATCCGCGTTTGACTGCTTTCCACTCTCCACAGGTGTCGCCTAGTCTTACCCTGTTTTTCCTGCTAGTAAAATAGGACTTTAAAATAGCCAAGGAGTTGCAACATAGACCATAAGCTTGGAGCTTTGAAAGCACCAGGTCAGGGGATAAGCAATCAAAAGCTTTGCTCATGTCAGTAGATGATACCCCAACTGTGTGGTTGTTGTGAAGAGACCTCTTCCAGTCTTCGACCAGTCGCACTAACGTAGTTTCGCAGCTATATCGTTTACTGTGTGCTAAATTCAAGCCGTCAAAGACTTTGTTAGATAGAAGTTCGAGTTGTCCCGCGAGTAGCTGTTCGAACACCTTATCCACTGTTACCAACACAGTAACAGGTCTATAATTGCATTTGTTGAGCGCGTCATCCTTCTTAAATACAGGCGTTCATTCTTCCCACTTTCACTGTTCCGGCCACGTACCCCGCGATATTATCTCATTGTATATAGGAGTGAGAAGGGAGGCAACTTCCTCCGTTACCATACGTAATGAGGTGCAGACGTGCCATTTGGCTCTGTTTCATTCTTATTATTTTTACCGCTAGTCGAGTAAATTGTAATACTGGGAATACATATGAAGCTGAACCTAGGATCAAGAAACAACATAGAGAGGAACTGGATGGTTTATGGCTGCATGGTGTATTTCAAGAAGATATTTTTAGGCCAAGTCAGGTTCTGGTCGAACTCAACAGGATTCGCATAAAGACTCTGCGTTGGAACAATGCCTTAACACCTGAACTCAACTGCATTTACATAAAGACTCTGCGTTGGAACAATGCCTCAACACCTGAAGACAATAGGACCAAGACTGGAGCCTGTTAAGCGAGTTATTCACTTGGGCTCAAAACGTTCAGCTCTCAGGTGTCTCTTTCAATGGATTTATTGACATGTTTTTTGCAGACTAACATTTGTCATCTTTTGGAGACTTGTGCATGCAGCCTGGGAATGAATGGAGCACCAAGAACAAAGTTTGCTTTCCTCCTTCCCAGTCTCTTAGGTAGGATTAATCTGTATAAGTTTTTCCATCCCTCAAATGTTCTCAAGTTTACGTGTTCATTCCCGTCTGTTTAGTCGGCTCTTGCGTTCCAGGGCGTCTTCTAAGTTTGAAATTAAAGACTTGAAAGTTGCGAGTGTAATGCCTCGATCACATTATGCAGGCATTAAATTAAAGCAGCAACTTGTTAGGTCACCGCAGTAGTTTCCAAACGGTAATGCTAGTTCCATACCTGCTTGTTACGCAACTTACTACTATGATGCAAAAGCATTTCTTAAAGAGCAGTCACAGCGCGTGCGCCCGTGGAATCATCTTTTCATATGTCACGATTCAATCTTTTTGCTTTGTCAACTGATCGCTTCGTTTATTTGTCACGTCTATAATCATGAACAACATGGACACTTCCGCATTTGTTGAGTTTTTTTCAATACACACATGCCCAATCCCTACCTCTATCCCACAAACAACTTTGTACATGTCAACTGCTATAATCTGTCAGCTAACTTGGTCAGCACTATTCAAAAATGAACTTTTGTGACATTCGAGCAACGGTTTTGTTACAATCACACGTGATCATGCCCGGTGGTCGCTTACCGGTGTAACGAAAAATTGTATTGCGTGGCATTTAAACTAGCCTGATTCTCAGACGTCCGAGGTCGTTCGCAGTCCCTTTCGCTTCCCGCCCTCTCCCGTCCGATATACTCTGTGCGAAGTCGTGTTCGTGACGTCAGAGCCCCTTTTGTATATGAAAAGCCAATCACAGCGCGCGTAGGAAATGAAGCATGGAAAAGTAAACATCAGTTTTCCGCGGGTTTTTCCTCGATCAGATTTTTGGAAAGCGAAGATTTCTTAGCTATGTTTCTAACTTCTACGCCGAAAAAAGCCGTCTTATCCCAGACGAACTTGATTAAGTGCTTGATCTGCACTGAAGTTCTTGAAACAAGCGACAGAATAGCGGTTTTTGGGCGCTCGCAGTGGGATTTGCGAGGGACTCTCTGCAAGATTTTAGGTGGTGAATTACAGTCTTCGAACGAGGACTTGCAATATGTTTGCAAAAGAAAATGTTACCCAAAGTTGAAAAAGATCGAAAAGATGATGTCGAATCTCAAAAGTCTCGAAGACGAGTTGAGGGCAGAAATGTCTAAAAATACCGTGGTTCGCATAAAGCGGGGATTGAGTCAAGATCAAGCTCAGGACTTACCTGTCGCGAGAACGCTGGAAGCAAAGCCAGTTAAGAAAGCTCTATTTGCACCTTCAAATCTACCTCAACATCAAACGAGATTTCCGTCGCCACTAATGGCGGTTAAAAGTCTAACAGGGCCACCTCCCACAGTTTCGATGGTTGGACATACAGCAGTAAGGCATTCAAGTGTTCCTGTGGTGGTGCGAGCATTTCCAGCTTGTGTAAACATCGGGAGGAATTTCTTCTCACCAGCAAGCCAACCTAGCACATCCCAGCAGCT
>CALNXK010000342.1:202500-267500 GCA_942486035.1 Porites lobata
GGAAAAATGTTGCTATTGATCTTGACTTGGAACATGACAATAATGATCTAAAACAACCTATGAAAAATCTTGGGCCAAATGTTACAGAGGATGCAGTAAGGAGAATTTCAAAAGTCCAAACAAATGCTTTCTTGCATGGACAGAGAAATTCTTGTCAAGCAAAGGTCAGGCAAGCACGTTTCAGCTGACTACTCAAAAGATCTAAGAGCTGTTGTGAATTCACTTATTGAAGAGTCTGTGTTTTGCCGCACTCCAGGAAGACATTACAAGCACTTTTCAAACTTTGTCAGAGACCCATTGTCAAGGCTGGACATGTCCAATTTATATCAGTGGATTAATAAGCACAAGAAAAACATTGATCTTGCAAGAAAAGCAAGATAGACTTGACATGTAGCATAAATTTATCTGCGCATAATGAACATTGTTTTCTAAAATTTCAAACTGCAATTAATTTGTGATAGATTAACTCCTCATCTCATTTCATCCTTCTTTTACTTTCTACATTATATGGTATAAAGAGTACCAAACAGTAAAGACCTGCAACTGAGAAACTGGTTTTTAAGAACCTGTTAGGCTAAAATTTGCCAGTTACATGTAGGCCCCCTCTCTACAAAGATCTGTTTGCATTGTTCAATGAAAGAAGAATTAATACTTTTAGCTAACAATGTATTTTTTCCTTCAGAAAATAAGAACCTTAATACCCTAAATTTGTGCTAAATTACCATTTATGTAAGAACCTGTTTAGGCTACAGTGTAACTAGGGAAATGCAGGTTCTGTAAGTTAAAGGGTTTTACTGTATCAAATTAAAGTCAAATAGGTATGATAAAACACCACGAGTACAAATGTACTTATTACTTTATAATTTACATAACCCAATGAACAAACAAAGGTAAATTTTCATCTAAAGAGATAAACGGCCTAAGAAGAGAGATGTCTAAGTTTGTGACAATAGTTGGCAAAGTAGAAAACCACATATCAAGAACAAGCTTAACTTACTAGAAATGTTAATTCACTCTATTTGGACTTTGTCAATCAGATCACCCAGTTCGGGAACATGCATATCACTGCTTTCAAAATCTTGACTTTCCTCTACAAAGGTGGAATCATCATATAATATGTTACTAGCAGAGAAGTTGTCCCAGTCCACATCCATTAACTCCACATCATCGAACAATGCATCCCAGTCATCATCTTCTTCATCTTCATCAACGTAATTTTGACAGTCATATGCTTGCCCTGCATGGTGACTTAAATCTTGGAAGACCTCTGCCAAAGTGTCCATAATTGCATATGCATGCCTTTCTTTCCAGATTTCAACATTTGCCTTGATGTCAGAAATGCTGAATATCTTGTCACAGTTTTCCAAAACTTGAGCAATCTGAGAGTCTGAGAACCCAATTAACAGTTCAGGAACAGATGCAACTGGTAATCCTCCTTTCGGAGATTGATGTAATAGCTCCACCAAAAGTGATTTCCTTAATCTTATGAGCTTTCCTTTCAAAGTGGCTTTCTGTGAAGTGGAACTGTACGTGTCTTTCCAGCATAAGGGGCAGGTGCTGAAATAGGAACTTTCAAATTTTCATCCTTAGAACAAAGGTCACAACAAACAAAATCACTTTGAGTGTCACTTTGAGGCTTTCCACCCTTTTGATCAAAATGGCTCATTAGAAATGCACGTCTGCAGGTACATTTGCCTTTAACATAGTCTTTCATGTCTTTTTCAACATGAAGAAGCATCAGTGGCTGGTATAGCAGAAGGGCTTTACTCGGGCTTCCATCCCTACCTGCCCTTCCACTCTCCTGAATGTAGGCCTCCACAGACTTTGACGGCCCCAAGTGGATTATTCTTTGGACCCCTTTACAGTTAACTCCCATGCAGAAGGCTATTGTACAGATGAGTACTCAAATGCAGCCAGTTTCCTGTCCCATTTCTTCTAAAACGACCTCTTTGATTGACTTTGAGGAAAGGGCATGCAGCATTTCAACTACACGATTTCTGGGATCTTTGTTGTCATTGGCAAATATTGAGTCACCCATTTCTTGTGCAAAGAGGGAATACAATGTTGAACACTGCTTAAAGGTTTGGCAATATATAATTGTTCTTTCTGTTCCGCCCCTCTTCTCTTTCTGTTCATTCATTATCCACTGGAAATATTGAATGAGTGGATTACGCTTATCAATCGTCTGGACACTGTAACAAATATTTGCCTTGTTTGGGCTTTCAGATACTTCAACAAATTTTCCAAATCGAAGGACAGAAGTTATTGTTTCCTTTGTCTGTCTTGTTGCTGTGGCAGTTACAGCCATGAACGGAATTTTATTTGGTACCAAAGAACGCAACTCGCTTAATTTGTAGAACCATCTTCTAAAGGCCATTGCCTCTTTACTCTTGGAAGTTCCCCTGTAAAAGTAAAAAAAAATAATGATAGTGCCCTCTTTCTTTGCATGTATGTTTCTGTTGAAGATTGTGAAGAACTTTGCTCTCAGATAAGCTCACTACTGTTCTATCGTTGCTACAATTATTTTTTCCCTCGCTTAAGGTTATTATAAATGATAGACCTAAGGTTGTTCGGGTGTCAAATTAAAAAACCAAAAATATTGCTTACCAATGGCTAATACAATGTGCTTCGTCCACAACGATGCCAATTAAATTCTTCTGGTAAACGTCGGAAGATAACATGCTTCGCCACCTACCATTTCCTAACAAGGATTCCGGCGAAGAAAATACCACGCAGCACTCTCCTTTCTCAATCCTCATGTCAAGTACCTTATCCTCTCCTATCGAGCAAGCTGAGATGCCACATTTCCGTAAGTAACTTGTTTGATCTTCCATGAGGCTCACTAAAGGAGATATTATAATTATTACTGGGTTCGCTGCAAATCCATCGCGGCCTCGTGATAACTCGGCGTGAACTAAAGGAGCCATCTGGAACACAAGAGACTTTCCAAACCCCGTTGGCAAGTTTAGAAGGACGTCAGTACCATAAGCAAACGTTTTGAGCGCTTTGAACTGTTCGGGAACAGTGTTTCTACGGCAAAAACTTGGCAAGCGTTTTGCACAGCTGAATCGAAACCTTCCACATCTTCCGCCATTTTGATTTGACTCAATGTGTGGGAAATTACATTCCATACATTCCACACTTCTCGAAATATGGTACACGCGCTCTGATTGGTGAAAATTGACAATGACTCTGACGTCACGAACACGACTTCGCACAGAGTATATCAGACGGGAGAGGGAGAGAAGCGAAAGGGACTGCGAACGACCTCGGACGTCTGAGAATCAGGCTACATTTAAACGTGACATTCTAGAAGCTTCGCGAGAGTTCGTAGTTTGTTTATTTTAGGATCTTGTGTAAGCGTTTCTAAAGCGGTATACTTCGCAATCTTTCTATAATTAGACTATTTCTAAAGTTCTAGAATCTTATTGTAAAAGTATATAAGTAGGCGAGTCCGAGTTAAGTTTTAACTAGTTTTCACAAGCGAAGATCTAGAGAGTTTGACGTTAGTCGTGTTTAGTCAAGTGTGACGGAGGCAGTGTTTATTCAAGTTGGCGGAGGCTGTGTAAGTTTATCAAGTTAAGTGCATTTGGCAGAGGCTGTGTAAGTTTAACGAGTGCTGTTGTAGAGTTTTACTTAGTGGAAACTATGTTCACTTTTGGAATAAATCTTCTTGTTGCTGTTCCGACAACCCTGCGTTCAGTTTAGTTTGCAAGCTACCGATCCTCTAAAAAATTACCCGCGTAACAACCGGAAACAGAAAACAAAAGAATATGTCAAATTTCTGGCCCAAAAAGTAGTCGCGGTGGTTTAAGAAATTTACATAGTGGTCGCTTACGAGAGAGTTTTTGAAACAGTGTTTGCCTGAGAAACAAAAAGGTTATTTGTAAAGTGTGTCGCTTACGGAAGGTGGTCGCTTTCGAGAAGTGGTCGCTATGAGAGAGTTGACTGTATTTCAGCCAAAACTTTGTTGAACTTTAAATAATATGCCTCAAAAAGGCCGTCCCGTAATATAAATACAACGGCACTAACATACTACTATTATCCGCTTTCGGGCGAGGTTAAGTTTAAGTTTCTTTATGTAAAGGCTATCCACCTAACAAGTCAACCTAACAGCATCAACAAGGACGTTGAAAAGACGCTACCAGAAGTATTGATGCCTAAGATCCGACAACACAGCAGTCACGCGGTACCATAGTGGACCGCTCAGGGAACAGTTTCGTCCTGCAACAATGTCAAAAAAGCTTCGGATTGAAACCTACGGATCATGATTATGTCATTTGACATTTTTCATTTATTCAGTATTTGCCCTTTCTCAACTGAATACAGAGAAAGCATAGAATAATTATGCCTGGGCCAGCGCTCTCAGCAAACCATTTAGGGCTTTCACACGAGTACAGCCCCTGGACAAGTTCACGACGATGATTTTCTTTTTTAAGATCGTAAAATGGATATTACTATGTTAAAAGGATTATAATAACTAGAGAACTAACTAAACAACTAATCATTCTGTTAACGTCTCTGTTACATGTCCTAAACTGAATATTTAATGCGTTGCAATCTCTAAATATGTACAAAGTGTAAAGTATACAAAGGTCTGTGCGACAATATGTTAATAACATGTTGGTGCTTGGTGCAACGAAGCATGTGATACATAGTTATGTAACACCCTCCCTCTTTTAAAAAACAGGCAAACAAAAAAAAAGAAAGAAAAATACTTCTATTAAAATAGTCTCGACCTGACCTAGTCTCTGAAACGAGTCCTATAAGAACAGTGTTTTTAACACGACGTAGTCTCTGAATCTTGAAGGCCGTCTGCGCTCACGTTGTGATCGGTGCGGTCCACACTCTATCGTTGCAGGTACCATGTCTTCCGATTCGAATCCGGGTGTGCTGGGCAAATGTTTCTCCAGTTGATTGAGGGCTTGGTGGTTGTCTCTCCAGTTCTTGCGCTGACTGCGTAGATGCGATTTCAAGCTGGTCCATCACTGTGCTGTACCCATCAGCTGGGTCTGTTTTCGCTCTTCTGATTTGGCAATGATTACAGCGAACTGGTCCCATTGCTGTTTTAACCACGCAAGACCTTGGAGTGGGCTGTTCTACTACCTCCTCATAGATCCATGGTTGAGACTTGTTTGTGGGGCGGTGTTTGAGATACCCTTTTTCCTCTTCTGTGAACTCTCTAAGCGGGGTTAGTGCCTTTTGTCGTACTGCACCTTCGACCTATTTCTCCTTTCTGCAATGCTTCCATGTACAACTCCAGGACAAGCTAATTTTGGGACGAACTGACTGGTAGCTGTAGGAATAATGTCCCCACGTTTTCGGGACATTAATCACTCGGCAGGGGAATAGTCGTATCCTTGTTGGGGCGTGTTTTGGTACGCCAAAAGAGCTAAGTACGGGTCCTCATGACGTGATTTCTTTAGAATAATCTTGGAAATCCTAACTGCTGATTCTGCCTTCCCATTTCCTTGGCTGTGGTAGGGTGACAATTTTGTACTGGTAAACCCGTACTCGCGAGCGAAACGCGAGCATTCGGCTGGCAAACTGTGGGCCGTTATCAGTTATGCATTCGTCAGGAATTCGGGCAAAATTTCTTTTCATGGCTCGTATGACTGTGCTAGCCAATGTGTTTCGCAAGGGTTTGCGCTCAGAGTAGTCACTGTAGCGGTCCACCAGGACGAGGTAATTGCTGCCATTTAATTCAAATAGGTATGTACTCACTTTTGACCATCACCGACAAGGTTTGTCGTGTATGCATTCCCAGGAAGCGCTGCACTGCAGCTTTGTCTGTTGGAACTGGCATTTTCTGATGGCGGCTACTTTGGCAGGATCGGACTCCACCCCCTTATGGCAAAGCTTGTGCCCCATGAAAGTGACGGAGATTTGAACTGAAGTTTTTTCGCACAAGGCCGTAGATCGTGATCAGCACACTTCTCCAAGAACTGCACCAAGTTTCGGTCGTGGTCGATTCCAGCGTCTTATTTTATGTCGCCGCACATACACGCAAATATCGTCGGCGATGTTAATTACACCGCGTAGACCGTCTAAAAATTCGTAATTCGTGCTGTAGCCGCTGGTATTTCTCCGGACCAGAAGCAATACCCAACGGCATGCTGTCATAGCAATAGCGACCGTTTGGCCCCTGAAACGTCGTGAGTAGAGAGGACTTTTCATCCAGTACAATGGTGTGGAATGCTTCAGATACATCAACAGTGGTGAAGACTGTGGCTTTTGTTAGTGGGGGAAACTTCTCTTCCATGGTCGGTATCGTGTATTTGGGTCTGTTAATCGTCTTGGTTATTGTCTGGCTTGGGTCAATACAGACGCGAAGTTTGCCGTTTGGTTTTTTTTAACCATCATGTTAGCAGTCCGGAATATCCCTAAATTTAAGGACAGGGCCAACTGGTCACGCGACACTTTTCAACTAATGAGAAGGCGCGCTTGTGTTTATCAAAACAAATCAAAACGTAAATCAAAACATCGCCCCAGTGATCAAACATTTTCACAACAGCGGACGGAGTCGGACAGAATCAGTCATCATTTCGAGGCTCTCAGGCATATTTTTAAGACTTTTCATGAGGCATACACAATTCTTTTTAAGTGGACAGCGTATCGGAAGCCATATTGGAAGTGTCTCGTGAAATATTCAGCACATTTTGTGGCTTATTTCTTCTTTTAAACAACGCGATGTATAGGCGAGATTTTGGTCGGTTTTCAAGGTAGGTGAACAAGTATCTATTATTTTTTCGATTCACAGATTTTTTACGAAGTTCTAGATATTTTTCCTCGATTGTCATATCGATTAACTTTTATCATGTTGAATTTGGGGATCGTAGACAACCTAGAATTTTGGTAGACAATTTTTGAATTCCGAGGTCCAAAGCACGCAGGTTTTCCACTCCCGGGTTTCTCACAGAGCTGTGTTATTACTTTTTTCGCATTAGCACGAGCCTTTGCCTTTTTTCTTTTCAAGGCCAAAACAACTTTATTAGTCTTATGGATATTCACGTCCAACATCTCGCCCCACTTTGCCGAATTTGCGGAGATGAAATTGAAGATCATAAGCGCAAGGTAGATACTATTAAACCGCTTTGTTTCTGAAATTCAAGAAATCTGGAAAGATTATTGTTGTTAGATTCTCCAAATGTTCAAACAATCAAATAAGGAAGACTAATTTCAACTGTAAATGATGTATTTCGCTACTCATTGAACATGCACTGATTATCTGGGATAATATTAAAGCATTGCAGGTACTACAGCGAGCAAAGAAAGCACCAGATGCGTGAAGTCAACACGAAACAACACAAAAAAAGCAAGAAAATTTGATAAATTTGAACTACTTTTTATTCTTGTTATGATGACTGGCTCTTTGATTCTTGTCCTGTAGAAGTTAATAGGTAGTACCAAGCCTGTTTTGTACGATCTCAACAAATTTTCACTCTCTCTAAGGCTATTTTATACGGGACCAGTTTGCTTCTATCAAAAATCTTGCAAGCCATGCCAGTGAAGCCACGACCTCTGCGATCGGTCCGGAATCAGTTCGAACACCCCAATGATTCCTTGCAATGAATAATGCTCTTATTCTTTTACATGAAATGTTTTCTTTGAAATATTAAATGTGAAACCTAGACGAGTACTGTAAGCTCATCTTCGATTCTGTCCGACTCCGTCCTCCGTTGTGAAAATTTTTGATCACTGGGGCGATGTTTTGATTTGTGTTTTAATAAACACAAGCGCGCCTTCTCATTGGTTGAAAAGTGTCGCGTGACGAGTTGGCCCTGTTCTTAAATTTAGGGATATTCCGGACTGGTTAGACAGCCAGTCTGTAGGTTGGGTAACAGGCGTAATAATCCCTTTCTCACAAAGTCTTTTCAGTTCTTCATTTACCCGGTATAACTTTGCCACGGGCACTCGGCGTGTTGTGGCATGTACGGGTGTAACAGAGGGGTCCAACTCAATATGCATAGGTGTCCCGAGGAGTTTCCCGCGCTCCGGTCTAAACACATTGGCATACTGCCGTATAATGTCCTCCACAGTCAGCATTCCGAGTGGGGGAGGTGTTTGTGGAGTTTGCAGAATCTTGTCCTCAATTGCGTTTGTTTCGTCTGCATAAATCTTTAGATGCTCCAGCGCCTGCGCATCCTTTCCGCTGAGAAGTGGTCGTTTGTCGCCCAGGACGTCTACCAGAAGGAAATCTATTGTCTGTAGTATGCCCTTTCTGTCGCAAACCAGGGTAACTTGACCTTTTGGTCGCGTTGTTTGGCTTCCATATGTGCTGCTTCTGCCTCTGGTCTTTGAAACCTTTAAATTAGGGATTAACTGGCTTACTAAACTGCTGGGAACGGTGTTGCAAGTTGAAGCTGAGTCGATTTGTGCTCTTATAATTTTCGACTTCCCGTCGTGAACAAGGTGTAAATGAGCGATGAACCTCTTTGCACACCCAGTTGTTGCTTTGCATTCTGCTACAAACTCCTCCTCATCTGCATCATCATCAACGAAATTTGACTGTTGACTGCTGCCTGCTTGCTTTCTTGTTCCTCCTTTACTTGCACGAGCGAAATGACCAAAGATTCCACACGTTTTGCATTTCTTACCAAACGCAGGGCAATGATGTTGACGAGGACTGGGATGGCTGCCGTGACACCAAAATCGCAGGGGCGTTGGTGGAGCAGAAGTCTGATTCTCACGTGTAGATTTGTTCGTGATAGTTACTTGCTCCTGCTGGGTGCTTCAGGCGGTTTTCAATAACTGATTTACCAAAGTAGTGGCCTCCAAGCTTTTAGCAACTTCAACAACTTCCCGCAGCCTAACCTTAGTTTGTGCGGCGTCTCGGTGTCTGTGGCCTTTACTGATTAGTTTTACACGCAGGGTTTCAGACGTTAAACCGGCAATAAACTGGTCTCGCATAAACTCGTCAGCGAAATTTTCATATTCGCACTGTGAAGCTTGATTTCGTGTACGCGTTTCCCAAGAAGCGATTGATTCGTCTTCATTTTGCAGCAGGCGAAGAAGCTTCCGTCTTTCACCGGACACCCCGATGCTTGTGCCATAATATTCTCTCGGGGCATTAATAACCAAGAAATGTTTCGCCAGATCTTCTGCTGAAAGCCCTAAACTGTATTTGTAGACCGCACCGCTCGCAGGGGATAGTGACGCCCGAAGACATGCCATCGCTTTCTCTGGTTTCGTCCATTTTGCAGCCTCTGTCTTCTTCGACGGATCGAACTAGTTTTGCATGGTGCAGTAGTCCATCAGATCCTAGATTTATACCTTAATGTCGTGTTTGTCATCTCCCGTTGTTTTGAAATCTGGAGAAGAACTGTTTAAAGCCATGGCTGCCGATCGATGTAAATCGTTAAGCCATCTAAATGCTGTGAGGAAGGAAAAAGGATCACCCGCTGCCACCATGTTAACGTCTCTGTTACATGTTCTAAACTGAATATTAAATGCATTGCAATCTCTCAATAATTTATTTAGTAGGTGTGCAAAAGTGTAACGTATGCAAAGATCCGTGCGACAATATGGTAATAACATGTTGGCGCAACGAAGCGTGTGATACATAGTTGTGTAACAATTCATTTAAATACGTTTATTTAGTGAGATTGATTGCAACTAATTATCATGTTTCAGGAGAAAATTAGTTTTATTTTTTCCGGGAATAAATTGAATGTCCTAATTTCTTTAAGACATTTTAGCAATTTGTTCCACATTGAAACTCCTGTATTTTTGGTAGTTGGTTTGTACTTCGAGTTTTTGAAATTAGAGGATGACCGTGTGTTGTATGTATTGACGTCAGTGCCATAATTATTTACCCTGCCGCCTAGTTAGCTCAGTTGCGAGAGCGCCGGTTGAGCGGGAAGTGGAAGGTTCGTATCTTGGGATGACCAACACTCAGGACCTTTAAATAACTGAGAAGAAAGTGCTGCCTTTGTAATGACATCTGCAAATGATTAGACTTTCTAGTCTTCTCGGATAAGGACGTAAAAAAACCGTAGCTACCGTCTCACAGCACTTACACTTATCTGGTATAGTATAGTGGTACCCTTGGATGCGACGTCTGAGTTTACTGTTAACATGTTAATATATTTTGTAAGGTGGGCGCGTCTGTTGTCCTGTCTTCCTCTTCTTTGCTCAGACGAAAGAAATCATTGAAAAATAATAGTAGATTGTTTTGAAATAATGAAACATGAACAAAGCAATAAAAGTGCATTGTTTATACCCTTGATAAACCAGTCACAAGCCACCACTGTGTTTATACTAATGGTTATGCTTATGAAAAAGACACCATCGGCTAATGAGGACCAGTAGAACGCAGTCGAAACGACTCGATCAATAACAATGTGACTGAAGTAAGACATACGATAGTCAAGCGTATCATAAAGCAACTTTTAGAGCGTCTTCAAAGCGGGGGGCTTTTGAAGCGACCTCCTCGCCTCCTCCCCCCACCGCTAAATAGTTTAATAACGTCAAAAACATTCAAGCTATGACCACCAAACTTTTCATAGGAACATTCATTTTCCTGAGGACATTTCAGAGTCGTCGTGACGTGTACGTCAACATTGACTTTACCATGGCCACCGAGTTTTGGCAGCCACGTTTTCGAAATTGCTATACAAAAAATCTATTTTTATTTTAACTGATTGAATTTTAGCATTACACCTAATTTTGCAATATTTAATTAAATTTATTATAACTTTTTGAGTAATTCAGGATTGTTAGTGGTTAGTTTGAGATAAAACAAGACTTTGAAATGAACACATGGTAGATGCTTGGTTCAATTTTTAACAGTGAAAATTTCTCTAGGAATTTCACAACTTCCGGATTTTTTGCTTTTTAAGCATCCTTTTATACACAGATCAATTTTTCTATAACGATTACCTCCATTTGTACGGGTTCCAAGGAAAATGGAATACATTTCATAATTCAAAATGGCAGCAGATTCAAGAAGGTTGATGATTCCAGACACTTCTTTAACTATGAATAACATCATCATGACATTATTGCTATTGGTAAAGATTATTAATTTGTTTGCCAACTTCTTGATTTTGTCGGTAACCTTAGTATTTAAGTATTTTTCGCTTTGAGGGAAAATATAATTTCATCAATATGACGTCAAAATGACGTCAAATGACGTCATTGTGTCAATCAAGTTATGCTTAGATTTCGGAAATAATGAGTAAATTATTCTGTGCAATTTTCGTGGCCGTATCATGAGCAGCTTTGAAGTTATAAAGGAGCAGCTCCAGATGCCCACCCACCACCAGTGGCAGGAAACCAAAAAAAAAACTGGACTGAGTGGGGTTCAAGTATACTAGATTAAAAATGAATTATTTTTTATACCCTTAGCGGAGAACTGCCAGAAAAAGATTAGTTTCTTTCCTGAAATCGTGCCAATAAATAAACTATTTTTTTAAAAAGTGCAAGCGTGTCACGTGCGTGCTTTCACCTTTAGCACCAAAATCCTGCGGAGAGTCACAATTAATAACACCTCAGTTTTGTCATCATTAATTTGAAGTCTTTCATCGATCATCCAGCTTTGAATATCTGCAAGACACTTTTTCATAGTCCGTATTGCAGCATCTTGACTGAGTTGGCCATCTGGTTTGAGATATTACATAAAGATGTGTATCATTAGCAAAGCAGTGAACACATAGGTGTTTCCTCTATAACGTCAATCAACTGAGATGAATAGGTGATGAATAATAGAGGCCCAGGTTGAAGCATCCAGAAAGTGGTCAATCATCTGGCGGTGGTCTAGCAGTATCAATAGCGGTGGTGTTGTTCAGAAGAGTGCTAAGGTACCTCTTCCATTAATTGAGAAGTTCTTGGTGACTAATTGGGTCACGATCGTCCCTCTTTTTGACCCGTTCAGATCCTTCAATCTCTTCCTGGAGGCGGCTGTGTTAAGGAGCAGGTGCTTGCTTTTGGTGTTTCCGCAAGTTTTCTGTTTTTTCTTTGTTTGGTAAGCCATTTGAAACCAGCTTGCCAACTACCTCTTCTGCAGTGCTTCTTGTTATACTTTAAAACTGACTGTACATGATGATGATTAGCTCATCATTCGGGGAGGAGGAAAAGCTGTCCGATAGCTTTAGGAGAAATTCTGATGTCAGCACAGGATTCGCGAGTCTCTTCCAATAGTACTATTTGCGACTTACAAATTTACCTGTTTTACTAAGGCACTCGACACCACTGATCATGAGATCATCTCGGGCTAGATATCGTACTTGGGTGTCGATCAGGCAGCTATAAAGTGGTTCTCGTCTTACTTAAGTGGCCGAACCCAAAGATGTAATGTCAGTGGCAAACTATCAACTGCTCGTACCCTTAGTTGCAGCGTGTCGCAGGGTAGCATATTGGGTCCTTTGCTATTTTTAATTTACATTAATGATCTTCCCAACTCCCCGCGGGGCGCTGTACCAAGAATGTTTGCCGATGACACCAATCTTACGTTATCTGCTAAGACGTTAACAGAGCTTAAGCTAGCTCTAACCCCTGAATTAAATAACCTTACCCGTTGGCTGAACGTAAGAAGCTCAGTCTAAATGTTGCTAAAACAGAGCTAATGATTATTGGATCAAGACAAAGACTATCTGCCCAATTTGACGATGTAGAAATCAGAGTTGATGACCAAATTATCAAGAGGGTCGATCATACCAAATCCTTGGGTCTTACCACAGATGTTCAACTCTCTTGGGATAAACACGCTGAAGAGATTTGCTAGAAATTCTCTTCAACTATAGGCGCCCTAAAACGTGTGAGGCCCTTTATATACAGAGAAACTGCAATTCAAATTTATAACGCTCTAATTATGCCTGGTTTCGATTACTGCAGCCCCGTCTGGGACTGTTTGAGTGGTTACTTGAGTGATAAGCTCCAAAAATTACAGATTCGAGCAGCCAGGTTATTACTATATCACCTTTTGATGCGAGCTCAAACCACCTCCTCTCCACTCTTGACTGGGAGAGGCCATCTCTTCGACGAAAGAAACAAAAAACCTTAATGACGTATGAAACCATGAATGACCTTGTTTCAGAATATCTACAAATTCTTTTCTCTCAGTGTCACTCTGCTTACAACTTAAGAAACTCTGAGGGAGGGTTGACCCTGTCAAAACCAAGCACCAATTATTTGAAACGAAGCTTCTCTTACAGCGGGGCCATGTTATGGAATAACTTGCCCAAAAGCTTAAAAAATGCTGCATCCGTTGAGCATTTTAAGCAAAATATCAGGAAGGTAGCTGATATATCGGATTCCCACACGGCAATCATGTAAAGCTGTTGTAATTATTTTTAGTTTTTAACTTAAACTTAACTGATGATTTCCCGTGTTTAAATAAAGATTTACATGCATACATACCTTTTGAAGTTCTAACACTCACTTTAAAAGTCACAGATAGGATGCGGTGGTCGGAGTCTAGCTCTACACTATTGTACATTCTATAATTCCTGATAGAGTTAGTCCCTGGATTGATCAACTCGATAGTTAGTTGCAAAGCAGAAATTAACAAGTCTTTCGCCGTTAATGCTTGTTATGAGGACGCACACCTCTCGGAGCTTTTTCGTGATTGCCTTGGCCTATTCTAGCTTTTAAATCTCCAATAATCAATATCGTTACAGTTGACCTTGTCGGCCGGATGCACGGGTGTTGAGCAGGTTGTGGAATTGATACTTGCCGTCGGGGTTACCCGACTCTTTTGGAGCTTAAACTATTGTAACCAGCAGTCTCGGGTTGCCGTTGAAAAGTAAAGAGATGATGCGGTCCGAGAGGTGTTTGAACCGGAGATGCCTTTGACCAATTGTCTTTTAACAAGGAGGCCCACCCAACCCTTTTGGCATTTGGAAACGGAATTTTGGATGAACAGCAAGTTCTTGTCATCAGACCACAGTTCTGTTATCGGAGTAGATGGAATAAGGCGATGCTCTTCTACACCAATGATTTCAAGACCTGCTTCTATCGCCTGCCTCTACCGCAGCATAACTGATTTAACTTGCCCAGCAGATATAAGGACCCGACATTATAGGTTGATATGATAATTGGCTTGCTAAGGGAGATTTGGTCTATATCAGCCGCAGCAGACCTCTTCGTTTTCTGTTGCTGCTTGATGTAGTCAGACTAATGATGATTACCAATTCCCTTGGCTGAGTTATTATTATTCGGAATAAGTAGCTGCAGACTGTTTCCGCTTTGCCCCCTGTCTACGGCGATACTTGGATGGTGAGCATGCTTTTGGAGGGAAGGGTACAATTTAAGCCTTTGTAGCTGTATTGTGTCATGTCCCTTGCATGTTGGCCGTTGGTAGGTGAACGAGCTCATCCGTCATTTAACAGGTCTTATTTTAAGTCCTGGAGGGTGGCATGCTACATTCTTTTCACCAGCGAAGTGGGGGGAGCCATTTTAGACGCCGACTACCCATCTCTGAGGCAGGCGGATATGGATTACAATGTTGCTAGTAGCAGGATTACCCCTGACCTGACCTCCATTATTCTACCATGGTACGAGAGGTCTTTCTATGAACGTCTTTGTTACCAGTGGTGCATGATGATCTAGTATCTTGGGTAATGTTCTGTTGTACAAAGTACCCAAATCTTTAAGATAATCAGTAGTCTCGACTAAGGGCCGAGCACATTATGCGAGAATGACTCAGCGTCAGTACTCCTGATTTTCCACAAGGCTCTCTCCTTGACAATAAACGATGGTTTCTCAAATCACAGATCAGAGAAAAGTGACCAGAGAAGTGATAATCTACAATAGGAGTGGTTGATATTAGCTCATTTACATCCCTTGTAATCACAAGATCCAGGATATGGCAGGACACCTGGGTCAGTTTATCAACCCAAACGGCGTGTATGTTTAATATCACCAGGAACAACAATATGAATGTTAAAATCACCAGTAACTAACAGTGGTTCAGGTGACATTATGAATGATTCCAACTAGGTAGTGAATTCCTCAGAAAATGAGGCTGTTGTAACCGGATCTTTAAAAGAATACGGCATCCTATAAATAATCAAGATCATAGCGGAGCTCTCGCGCGCGAAGCGCGCACTTGCGGAGCACCATGGGTAAGAAAATTTGGTAAACTATCAATCCGAGAAAATTTGGTTATGACGTAGCGTACGCCCACCCGTACACACACTTCATGTAAGTTGATGTCAAATGTCACATCTTGGAGAAATTAGCGCTTTGTAAGCCATCCGTATGAGGATGAATTGGCAGCTGTCAAAATCAGACATTCGCTGACAGTAATCACATGACTATCTCGCGGGCTCAGATGAAAGATCAGTCGTTTTCCCTACATATAAGCTGATGCAATATGTCACACCAACATAAAAATGAAAATGAAATGAAAATTCGCTTTCACCGGACAGAGCTGTCAGTTTAAAGTTATACGCACTAGCCAAATTAAGGTCAATTGACAGCTGTCAAAATGGAAGACCACTATCAGATCACTAACAAGGTGGGCTCAAATACACGACATTTCGCGCCATTAATCCTCCATTACAACCCCGCAGACTAACACTCGCAGTCAACAGTACGTTTATTTGAAAATTCGCCATTCTAATGAAGTTCAATTGACAGCTGTCAAACTACAGCACCCGCTGACCATCATCACCTGACCGTATCGCGGGCTCAGGTATCGGCCCACTTAGTTCGAGGTTTTTTGAAGTTATCCGCTGACAAGTTACTACTTTTCAAATGATTGCAGGCTCAAGTTCAATTTTTTTTAACGCGTAGGAAATAGGAAGTTGTGTTTATGAGTCGCACTTTCAAACTGACCTCGGACGCGAGAATTCAGCCAGCTTTTACAGGCAGGGAAGTTGCTTGTGACCTTTCTCACCACGGTCACGCGTTGGTCACGCTCTACGTCCAGTTTTTATGTTCTGATTGGCCAAAGGTTGACAGGTGAGTTCATGAGGAAAATTTTTGCAGCATCTTGAAACTTGTTCACTGATAGCTGAAACTGACGGAGTTTTGTGTATAAACGTTGTGAAGCTTTTAACTGTCTTTTTCTACTGGATGCACAAAATGAAATACAGATGCTAGCAAGATTCTTAAGTTATTCATGGCTGGTTTTATTGGTTTTTTGGTTGAGAAATGCGCCGCTTGTCAAAGTCATCGGAAATCCGATTTAGGATGGATCGCTTTTACTCACTTCCCCTTGCTTGATGCGTATTATAAAGAGGGTTTAAAAAGTATCAAGCGATTCTGATGGCCTTCAGGAGCTGCATCTCGACTGGTAAGCCTGAGTTATTATTGTATTCGATGTGTTTTTTTTTTCTGGTTCATAAAGTCGAGCGTAGTTTCTGCGCCTAGTTTATGCGAAAGACAATGATCTACAATAGCATCAGGTTTGACATCACCTTACAGATTTTTAAAAAGTCTTAACTTTTTCTGACCACAAATTCAAAGAAAACGCTGCGAAGAATACAATGTATTTAGTTATGCTTTTGGCTGTAAAAGAAAGCTCTGAGCGATATTCTTGCCTCGCGGTTCATCTTGAAGTAAACACCGGGAAGCCGGCTTAAATCCGCAAGGTTTTTGAAGTTTATGAGCTTATGCTCATGATTTTCAGAGACACTTACTCTCAAAACTTAACGTCGTGAATGAAAATTGTTGTCTCTGTACATGTTTCACCGAGTTATATTTATTCTCCTGATTGTTAGTAGTCTCTTTCTCAATTTAATCGCTGCGCAGCTTGTTTTCAGTCGAACATATAACAAAACATCGCACGCAGGAGTACTCAAAATGCTGCGCGTAAATATCACATGACAAAACCATAAAGAAAGGGAAATAAAACCTAAACACAATATTAAGTTCTCTATCATGTTGAAGCTTAAATGTTCATTTAAACGGCTCCGACAACTCGGACTGCAAATTTGGTGCTTGACAAAAGTGAGAACCCGTCCGGCCGGGGGTGTAGATATAAATGCAAAGTTTGCAATAAATTTACACTACAGTTATAAGAAAAATTTAGCCATAAAGTCACTTTGTGTATTCTACAAACCGATATGTAGTAGTTGAAAATTAGCCCGGCCGTGGTGATTTTGGAAATTTTTGGATCGTTCTCACTAAAAGACCATTATTATTACCCTACATATCACATAGGAGCAGATTTTTCCGACTAAACAGTCCCGGTATTATGGAAAATTCTCTTAATGAACACGTTTTATAATGTGGTCAGTTCTATATTTTTTTGCTCAAAGGAAGCGTGCGCTTCGATCGTCCTGGATATTGAATGAGCGCATATTTGTCTTGCAAAATTGTGAAAAACTGGAGAATTATAGGTTTAAATAGGGCAAGGAAAAACAAATTCTGTTCGAGGTCTATATAACCAAAAACGGGCACACAAGCATACCACTGTTTTCCTCAGATCGTATGATAAAAGGTATATTTAAAATACTGGTTTACACACCACCAGATTTGTCGCCAAGATTTACTTGTAAAGTAAACCTGTAGAACACAAATCTTTTTCGAAACACAAAAAGACCGGCCTGATTTTTTTTTATTTTGCCCTTCCTTTTAGACAGAGGAATGCAAAGTGTAAATTGGCTGCAACCGGGCCCCTACAACCGAGGACTCTCGTGTGTTGCATAAAATTGTGTTTCGGGGATATCCAATTATCTCCATATAGTCTCTACGATCTCCAACGGAGTTGTTGGAAAGACTATGAATTAACCTTATAAAATAAAGGCAGTGTAGGTGGGTGACTGGGTTTAACTTCTTTTCTTTGGGAAGAATTTGTTTTCTTGACCTAATCTACTGTGATCGAAGAAGATTGCTATTTTTCGGTGTACATATAAGACTATTAACTCGATATAAAATTTGTTTCACTCTTGGACTGTCAAATTATTCTTCTCTAAGGAATCACTTTCCCTCAAAAGTCTCCTGAATCTACCTTAAAGTTAACTGATTAATGTTTATTGTTTTATTTAAATTATTAATTTATTAAAGTGAGCTTCGCTTATAGCCTTGGCTAAATCTATATCTTAAGTTTACAAGATCCACAGTCCACAATCCATTCCCAACATTCAAATGACACTTTGTCTCCAGCATCTCCTTTTTGGAACCAAAAGGGAACGTAATTGATTAATAGTGCTGTTCCACCACTAGTGCGGCCCACGCGAGAATGGTTCATCATTTTAAACCGAGGAGGTGATTCTTTGATCCGATGACCAATATCATGCTGAGAAAACCAGTTTTAAGTCACTGCGAAAATATCCGTTTTCATATAGTACATGCATAACACAGAAAATCAGCGACATGTTCTCCTCTCTATATATTTTAAGATTCTACAGTCCTTTAGTGCTTTCATAGTAGGCATGAACAATTTGAAGGGACATGATACATGTATGTCCAATAAACAGTTACGGGGATTATGCAGATCTTTTCGATCTGCGTAATTCTTTACATACACAGCCTCACTAAATATTTCGCAAATATCCCTAGAGAGTGAGCCAATTAGGGAGCTTAAAACAACAATTTAAGATGACTCAGAGTGTGTATATAGTAAACTACTATTATCATCATTATCATTATTTTTTTGCATTTTTATGACGTAATGTAGTTAAATTGGGTGAATATATTCGAATTCATTTAGTTTCACCACTTTCATTGTCTCGGTATCTGTGGCATTTGACACTGTTCTACTTATAAAAGTGGATGTGCGTAAAGACACAGGTACGGAGACTGTGATACCTACAAGAACTGCAACGAAGAGAGATTTGCAAATACTCCCGGTACGAGCTGTTTGACCATGTTGTTCGACAAATCCCTTTAACAAAATATAGTAAATTGATTATTTTAATAATTAATTTAGTCTTCCCATATTTAAAAATATGGGAAAACTATCCCTCCACGTTCATATGTCATTTTCTCTTTTTAAATAAAAAATATGATTGGGAAACAGGCTCACAAATTTAATTCAGCTTTCCTTATTTTTTGTTTTTTGTGTTCTGTGTACATAGTTCAGAAAAGACAATCAGTTCAGTGACCACACAACAGTTCAATAACCACGCTAGTAGTTCAATGACCACAACAGTAGTTCACCGAGAATAGACTACATGCAGCTGCGGGGGAAATAGCCACAAATAAGTTAGATTTTTTTAAGTATAAATTTGTAGCATTAACTAAGTGCTAAATACTCATTCAACGATGAAAGAAAATGAGAAATAGCTATGGCACAATGTTATTTACTTCTAGTGAACTCCCTAAAGTAAACAGGAACATGGACTGAGGGCAATTCAAAAGCTAAATAGTCTGCTAGAACGTCTGTCATTCTCATCAGGGGCACAGTGGGCATAAATAAATAAATAAATGAATAAATGAATTATTATTTGGAGGTAGCACATCCACAGAGTGATTCCTCGTCTATCTGAATCCTGGTCGAATTGGAGTTTGGAAATGTTGGTTTTTGAGGAGAGGGGAAAACAGGAGAACCAACAACAAACTCAACCCACATATGGCGTCGCCGCCGGGATTTGAACCCAGCCAACACTGATGGGAGGCGAGCGCTCTCACCACTGTGCCATCCCTTGCTTCCCAAAAAACAGACCTGGAAAAGGGAGTCAGCACTGAAACGTAAAGTTAACACGGCCCAAAAGAAAACGATATACTGAATAACCCGACAAAGCACGCGCTGAGAAAGCAGAAAAAATAACGGTTAACGGTCGATGAAACCTTGTTTTTTGACTCCTTTTCCACACGTTTCAAGCTGTGGTACCACAGCTGGCTCTACGTGCCTAACATCAATCCATGTTTAATAAGTAGATAATCTTTACTGCATAAGTCCAGACTTTTCCAAAGTTTTGTTTTTTTTTGGCTGTGTTAACTTTCCTTTTCAGCGCTGACTCTCTTTCCAGGTCTGTTCACTGTGCCGCTGATGAGAATGACAGACCTTCTGAGCTGACTATTTAACTTTTAAATTGCCATCATTCTATGTTCTTCAGTGAGCCCACTAGAACTAAATAACATTGTGCCATAGCTATTTCTCAGTTTGGTTTTTGTGTCATCGCTGAATGAGTATTTACCACTTAGTCTATTCTACACATTTATATTAAAAAAATCTAAGGTATTTGTGGCTATTTCCCCGCAGCTGCATGCAGTCTATTCATTGTGAACTACTTTTGTGGTCAGAACCCTCAAGAAGTGCTCTACCAACTGAGCTATGAAGACCCATACTTTAGCAGTAAGCCAATTTTTTGACTTCTTTTTTTAATCCATGAGGGGAATGAAACATGAAATAAAGATAACGTGAACTGTAGAAATACAAGATACGCTCGTCACAGTTGTAATAGCATATTAAGCAATTGTAAATTAACCCAAATAAATCTCAGGGGCTTTAATGCGATTCCGCCACTGTTTTGATTGTAGTCTTGAATCCCGATCCAGCTTCTTCGTCAACATGAAATTTAACGGAAAATTAACGTTTGCCGTGGCGGGTGTGGGTGAACGTTATGTTTGATGTTTTTGCTCGGCAATTGCAATTGCAATTATAATTACTGTGTATTGCCATTGTTATTTAGGAAAATATATATGTCCAAGCAATTAATCGTCAGAACCTGTACGTAGCCAAAATGTCTATGGTCTGTGGATCCAAACAGCTACAAATACAATTGTGATTACAACTTACAAAATCTGCAATGAAGAGAGTTCTGCGAAAATTCCATGCGGGATTTCTTCGATCATGCTGTTTGACAATTTCCTACAGCAAACGAAAATTCATAACCTACATTAGTGTGTACATGTATCGTTATTTTTGGTTTTGCAACAAGAAAAAAAAAACAGTACGTCCTTTAAAATTTAAATTCAAATTATATCAAAATTGTCAACCTGTACAAAACAATAGGCCATTTGCATGATGGCGTCATTTTACTACTATGACAAGGATCCTTCAGGGTTTTGCTTTCTGTGCAAATTAGGGCTTTTGTTATTTAAACCTCACTTGGGCTACCAAATTTAAATACGAAAAGAAAACCGAAAAAAATTCTGGTCATAGTAGTAAAATGACGCCATCGTGCAAATGGCCTATTCACAGTATGAAGGTGTTCTATGCACTTGAAAAAGGCCGTAAGGCCCGCGGGGACGGTACAGGCCCTGCGGTACAAAATGTTAGACTGAGTATAGCAACAAGCTGACCAAGCGAAAAAGCAGTAAAGTTTTTCGCTTTGTCACAATATGGTACAACGGTAACAGGTTGTACATGTTATCATGGTTTTTCATCGTCAACCATGTTCGGCCAAAGTTGGCGTAGTTGTTCTGATGGCTGTGACCGGTGGGTGTGACCATCAGCCCTTCACCGTGGCATATTGGCAACCACGGTGGAAAAACAATTCTTTACTACCTAGCAAAAGATCAATAGCCAATGGCGACGAAGTGATGTTTTGTGGAATAAACTGAGAACATAAAGTCGAGATTCATGCTTTGAATCCTTATTAACGAATTAAGGTTATGTAACTGACTCGATCCCATAATGTAAATGTGCCAGGTTCCACCAAATCCTAAACTATTTAAAATCACACTTTTTTCAGCTACACTGTTAAAATTTGCAGTGTTGTTTGAATGGCTCACGACCTATTTTCTGGAGCAACAAATAGCAAAAGATTTTGACCCCTTATGCGTTAAGAAATAAGAAAAAGACCTAAGCCTCTGCATGGACATTTCCGACGAAATCGAAGTCGCGACGAGCTTAGAGATGCAACTATCGCATTACCATTTCAATCCCTTTTGACAAAGTTAGTCTTTCAATGACGACAAAGAAGCCTGCCAAACATTGTGCTGCACGTTCAGAAGTTTTGTTTTGTTTATTTTCTCGTTTTTGTCGTTGTTGTGGTTGCGTTGAGCTTGGTAGTAGTGCTACAATGTTAAACAATTCTTGATATGCGACGATTTCGCCTGAAAAATCTATTTCCCCACGTACCCATACACAGGCTCAACCCTTGTGTCAAATTGAAAGGAATTTCTGGCAGATATTCTATCATTTAAATTGGATGGTTAATTCAAGACTTCAATAAACTTGGATTGACTAAAAAACTTAACGAGAATCGGTGTGGAAACTTGCCTACCAAAAGCACGGCTTCGTAGTTTCAGGTCAGCGGTCTCACCTCACGAATGCCTACTGCAAAATAGTATGTTTTGTGCTTTGACCGTCTTTCGTGTGTGTTCTGTTTTTCGGAGAACACTTTATACTGTTAAGGAAGTACTGCATTGGTTTCTACTGCCCTTAGCTACAACCAGATTGACCATGGTCAACCTCATTGTCATATCGTTATTGTTGATCATGGTTATCCTTTGGTTGCATAATTGTCACACGACGGGTTTCGATAGTTGAGAAACATGATCATTCACATAGTTCTGCAGATGTAGAATGATGGGGGTTTATATTATTTGTTAGACTAGAAATACGTTATCGCAAAAATCTCGCGAAACTGTAAAGGGTCCGCAATGAGAATACAGGGAAACAATCCAAGGGGCAAAAATATGTCGGGAAAAATGTATAAGGAAAACGCAATAAATAAATAACCACGCCGAGATTCGAACCTACACTATCAGGGGCACCCAACGAGGATATAGTTCAAAACCACTTAACATAGCATTGTTGAACGTATTTTAGTATTCAAACGGTAGATAAAGGCATATTTTTATCCCCTGAAAACTTTTCATCTGTTCGGATTTCCTAGCCGAAAGTCTAGTGATCCGAAAATTATAGGGATAAAAACTTACCTTCTCGAAAATTTCAGCCAGGAAAAGGCTCCCGAAAATTCTAGGTGGCCTTTTTTAGGGTCAAAATCCGTTAAAAATGGGTAATTATACCATTTTGTAGATGTTCGAAAATCCTAGGAGAGGCAGGCAAGCAAGAAGTTTTACAACCAATACTCCGAAAATTCTAGATATCAAATCGTCTTCCGAACAGATATTTTCCCGAAAATTGCCGTTGGATGCCCCTGCACTATGATTGCTTCCAGTGCGAGAAGTCATCTCCCAGACCACTGGGCCTTGCTGCCACTGGACAATTCTTACCGTACGAGTAATATACTAAAAGCATTTATCTCTGCCATACACGCTGCTTGAAGCTTGTGGAGTTGTATTTATCATGAATTCAAGGAGATACTGAGGAAAATTAACTTAAGCGAGTATTTCAAGGGCATTTCGCTTTATTTCCACGTTTATTCACTCTCGGGCTTAACGGCCACTCGATATATTTATACGAGCTCGTCTTCTTCGTTGCTTGCGCTGGATTTCAAGTCCCCGTTCTCGCTGCAGTAGGGTTTCAATGGTAAATCTTCCCCAGCGAGGATTCCCAGCCACTTGTTGAATGTAATGTTGTCTTGTGCTTGCCGTTCTCTTTCAATTTTCTGAGAAAATGATCGCGATTCACCGATAGTAATAATAATAATAACAATCTTTTAATAGGATGCTCCATCACAAGAGTGGTTTACATAGAGGTCCTAATTACGAGATGTATATTATATAATACAATTAAAATATAAAAAGGTTAAGCTAAAATCGATATATATGATACAAAAAAAAAAATAAAAATAAAAAAAAATAAAAAAAATAATAATTCAAGCTAAAATCGAGTTACAGAAATAATTAAAACATACACACTACAAGTACTCAATTATAAAAAGCAGAAAAAAGACACTTCTTAAAAATTGGAAAACTTGCTGAGTTTCTTACAGTTCTCTCTAATTCATTAAAGTCTTTGAAACAGTGGTACCGCGAACGTTGTTTTCCCCAATTATATTTAATTTTGGGGAGCTTGATAGTATCGTTATTGCGCGTATTGTAGGTATGTATTTCACTCTTTCTTACAATGTCCAAAGAATGATTAAGTTGGCCATTAATACACTTGTATGCATATATACATCGATGACATTTCCTACGTTCTTCAAGATTCAGCCATCTCAAGACAATCAATGCATCGGTGGATGGGGAGTGAGGTGATCTATCTAATATCAACTTAGCTGCTTTGTTTTGGAGAATTTGCAATTCCTTCATAAGTGAGACATTGTCCTTGTCACCCCAGACTAAATCAGCATAATCAAAAATAGGTAGCACTAAGCTATTATAAAAAAGTAACCGGGCATCATAAGGTAAATAATACTTAATCCTACGTAGAAGACCAAGGTTTTTATTAACCTTACATGAAATATACTCAATATGGTCGGACCATGTGAAAGTTGAAGACAACATAACTCCCAAATATTTAAAACTACTTACAGAATTTATATCAGTGTCAAAAATAGATAACGTGAAAGAGGAAATACCAACAAGTTTCCTATTACTGCCTATAATCATGGATTTCGTCTTAGTAAGATTTAAAGTTAACTTATTTCCATGTAACCACTGGGCAACTTTCAAGAGATCATCATTCAGTGCCTCTTCTAACAGGTGTGGCTCTTTAGCAAAGTAGTACAGGACCGTGTCATCAGCATACAAAGTCACTTCGCAATTCTTTATAACCAGCGGAAGGTCATTAATATAAACCAAGAAGAGAAGCGGTCCTAGAATGCTCCCCTGTGGCACCCCAAAGGTCATCGGGAGAGGGTCAGACACAGCATCGCTACAGGCAGTCCGCTGTTTACGATGATTCAGGTAAGACTTGAACCACTGTAGAGTGCTGGGCGAGACATTGATAGCCGACAATTTAGATAGCAAGATCGTATGGTCAACGGTATCGAATGCCTTGGTCAGATCTAGGAACACTGCACCGCACAGTTCTCCACTCTCCATATGCAATAGGACCTCATCTGCAAAACTGGTGAGAGCCGATGTTGTAGACAGTTTGGGACGGAAGCCAAATTGTTTGCTTGAAAGGAGATTATTTGAATTCAGAAAGTCATAGAATTGGGAATGGACGACTTTTTCCAGAATTTTACTCATTGTTGGCAGAATAGAAATTGGGCGATAATTTGACGCATCTCTCCTATCTCCAGTTTTGAAAAGTGCAGCCACTTTCGAGCATTTCCATATTTCAGGAAAATTGCCAGTGCGAATAGAGAGATTCAGTAACTTGGTGATCGAGGGACAAATAGCACGCGCGCCACACTTTAAAAGTCTCGCACTGATGTTGTCCAAGCCAATAGCTTTATTTGTCTTTAGAGAAAGCAGATGCTTGAGTACTGTTTTCTCATCAACTTCGTCAAGCGAGAAAGACTGTAGCATCGTGGCCGATCTGACTGGGAACATAGCAGCAGCTGATATTTTATTTGCAAGACTTCTGCCAATGGATGAGAAATAACAGTTGAGCACGGATGCGATGCGTCATTGTTTGACAGATGATGAATAAAGACATCAGCCTTTCATAAATAAAACGTGATAGTGCACCACATATTTTGAAGTCGTGTTGAAAATGCACCTTGACGTCACACTGGATGCGGAAACCCAAGAGATATATAGAAATATTGCCAACTCGACTTTCTGCGTCGCTGTGCGATCCACGCGATACACGGCGCGACAAATTTGTAGGCCGCTCACTTCGCGAGGAATAATCATATAACCACAAACATTCTGTAATTCAAAATCAGGTTGAGGTCGTATAAACTTGTAGACTTACTTAGGTAAAGAAAATCCTCATCGACCAAAGGTATACTTCTTTAATAATGAAAGTAATAATGTTCGTTTTAGCTCATATGTAAGTTCTTTTTATTTTAATTAACTGAAACTTCAGGAGGCTTTTTTCAAAGCTAAACGATTTTTAGGGCGTTCACTTTGAAACGTTTTGTGCATGATTCACTGCCACTGAGCATTTTTATCAAAATCAGGAGTTAAAGAGTCCTTGAGCCAGGAAATTCACTTACAAATTAGTAGTTGTTGTTGGTATACACTTCCAAATATATGTAACATTGCCTCCACTGCAGCTATGATGGTTGGTTACTTGCCCAGAACCATCTAAAAGACCCTTGCTTTGACATAAATGCCTGCAATCTGCGAAATCAATGCATCTTTTCTCAGGTAACAGATGACAAGTGAAAAGCCGATGAGACAACTGCAAGGGTAGATTTCTAAACAAAATGTGTTCATAAAGTTACGCTATAAACTTGACAACTACTATATTGTAAAAATACACCACCAGTGCGTTCAAAAGCAACACAGTTGACTCGTTTCATTGGGAAAGACGCTGAATATGAGCAAAAAAAATCACACTTATCACAGTTTGGTATTGCAATTTGGTTCGACGTATTATCATGTTAACTTTGAGACAAAAACCTTACCCATAACGTTAACGTCAACCTTTTTGGAACTATTTCCTGCATCACTTTTTGCCAGAATTGTGTAGTTTCCAGTCTGAACGAATTGAAGTCCTTTCACCACTGGCCCACCCTCCAAAGGTGTAGATGAGTTGGCTAACCAAGCTTGCATGGGTGGAGTACCTTCCAGAATGAACCAGGTATAATGCTCTGGTACACTGCGTACTACTGACAACGGAATCCTTATCTTCGGCTTCTCTATAAATTGAAATATGCAATGCTTGTCTTAATGGCGAGGAAAATTATGCTTTTCGCTATAAAATGAGTGACTGATTTTTGGAGACATCCGTTGTGTTATAAAATAATTTACAAGGAACATGGGCAAACTCATTACGTCTTGCCTTCGAAAAATAATATTACGGAGACCGCGTGAGATACTTAAAGCTGTTTAGGGGGTAAGCCTGCGGTGGAATGGCAACCTGTCCAGGGAGGAAGTGGTAATTCTCCATTTTCACATAGCCCATAATGCACCTCGTTTACACGCCAAATTTTTCCATAACTATTTTTCCCTATTTCTCCTCGGTAATACAGTTGTCCCAAGAGAAATCGAAGACAATGGTTATGCAAACTTTTGGGGGATAAACAAGGTGCAGTAGGGTCTATGTGGAAATGGTGAATACTCCCAGCAATGCTTCATGATAAGGAAACCGGGATAAGCTCGGCAAATTGTGAACAAATAAAATACTTAAAACGGTTGCCACGGCACTGGTCATAAAATACCCGAAAAGAATGAGGTGAAGAACACAAGACTGGTTCTTACATTGAGAGGCAACAAACAAGTTTCTCTAACGCGATAAAGGTCAGAACCAAAATATAGATTTAGTCAGGGCTAAAAGCGAAGCGTCCATTTATATACTTTTAATTACTTAAAGCTTAAGCCAAAAAACTTAAAAAGAATAAGCTTCAGCCTATAGGAAGACATCCAGAAATTTATACTTCACACTTCACTGATTAACAAAAAAAGGAAAAAATATAAATCAAATCCGATCACAGTGATAGTCTTGGAAAAGAATTCTTACCAATACGACTGCATCACTAAACAGCCGGAAAACGTGTGACTAGAAAGGTTTCACCTGGTAGTCGTGGAACAAAAACGGCAAAGAAATGTGCAAAAAGTGCGTTCACGTGCAAAGTTTTTTGTTTTTTTGCTAATTAGACCTATTGTTGTTGCTGTTCTTGTTTGCGTTGTTTTTTTTTTGCCGTTCTCAATCCCGTCGCCGTTTAGCATTACACGATTTTGTTTTTATGTGAGTAAATTGCATGTATAAGTATAGTAACAAGAGATTTGCTTTTAGCCCTGGCTAAATCTATTTATTATTTCATAGTGCAGCAGCTCTGCAAAAACTAGATAATTTTAAAACTTTAGTTCAATGAAATGAAAAAAAAGACTTCAGTTGCCGGCAAGTAGGCTGTCGGCGAACAAAAGTTTTCTGAATTCAATTCGGATGAATTCAACTGTCAAACTGTTGACCAGCGGTGGGAGGGGAGACGCTAGGTTGTTCCTGGAGCGTGACCAAAAGCGTGACCAAGCAAAAATCAAAGCCTTAGAAATTTCTTCCGCAAAATTTTTTCCTCCACCGAGCACAAGAAAAATGAATCTAGAATTTTTTACTCGAACAAACCCGTTGGTTGTTCCTAAAATGGTTGATTTTACGCCACAACGAAACGCAAGATACACGTCTGGGTTTCCTTTTTCTTCTCTCCTGAGTTTTTTCACCCCTACCTTAAGAGTCTGTACGGACGGTCGGCGTTCAATCGTACGCTGACGTCATAACCAAATTTTCTCAGATCCATAGGTTTCCACAATTTTCTTTAGCTCTCAGGCTTCGCTGCGCGCGCTTAGCGCACGCGGACGCGGACGGTCTACTACTTATTTTCGACCCCAGTGCTTACGCTTGTGACCTAGTGCGTAAGCTCTGGAAAACTCTGCGCCGCCGTAGACAAAATCTGGCTATTTGGGCCTCACAGTGCATGCTCTTCTATCCAACTATTAGCTTTTAATAGTAATAATAATAATAATGAGTCTTTATTTCATCAAAAGATAAAACTACATATTTCATGTTACAATAATACGGAAGATTAAAAACTACGATAAAAATATCTACATATATATATAATAAAAAAAAGTATGTCATTACAATAAATGGAGCTTAAAAATCAACCTATTTACAAAGGTGTTCATAAAACGCTCTGTATTAATTTGCGGGCGTGCGCAGCCTTACCTCCATCGATCCATCGATGTTAAGTTCATCTTCGATAGTGCACGTTTAGGGTTGTTAAACTCCGCAAAATTTCTCGAAATAGCAGACGTCGCCCTTCGAGTTGTGTTCTTGCTTTTCCTGCTATGTTTTTAGCTATTTTTTCGCCTAGTTCTTACTCTTGAAACGAGTGAAATGTCCGCCATTTTTCAAGTTCACAACCAAAACAACTCAACCTCCTCCCCAGGTCTTCTCGGTTAACGGTGCATCAACCTGCAAAAACGCTGCATTTTTGACATCATATCGCCGCTAAACACAAAATTCTTCCAACTTTGTTCATCAGTAACTGGTTATGGTGAATCAAACGTGTGCTTTTAGCCGATCAGAATCGGGGAAATATTTTGAATGAATAATAATGCAGCTTAAAGAATGTTAGCTTACACTTATGATGCTCAAGCGGCTAGACACATAAGTTTCTGCAGGAAAACCGAATTTACTCAAAAGACATCTCCCGCGGTTGTTTCATCAGGTTAAAAAAAAAGAAAGTCAAAATACCTAATTCAGCTTAAAACCGTTAATTACACTTCAACTTTTACACCATAAAAAATCACCTTACCATGAAGGGTAATTTTCTCGCCTTTCTGTCTCGCGCCCTCACTCACACGCGAGGCCATTTCATGCTGTCGCGCGTTTTGCTAAACAGACTAAAAAAGGAGGCTTCTTCTAGTAGTCTTGGCCTTGATAACGGAAATTATAAGTTGATCATACCCGGATGTTGACAAGTCGATATTTCGATTATCTCGAAAAATAGTAGGATTTTTTCTTAGTCAGGATTAAAAGCTTTACATTTAAGTAGTCTACTAGGTTGTTTCTACGCCTGTTTGGTGCCTAGCCAGTGCCTAAGCAAGTGCGTAGTCATTGCCTAATCCTGCATACTAATTAAGTGCCTAGTCATTGCCTTTCTGCATACTTATTATGCATGTGCCTTGTCAGTGTCTAGCTAGCTAGGTAAAAATGGGTTCCTCCATACTAATAACTGTCTTCCTGCATACTAATTCGGTATAGGTTTACTAATGAGTGTCTCTCTACTACAATACATACATACTTTATTGTTACCTCCCCAAAGGGGCTTTTCAATAGGCACAATAGGCTTGCCTAGACTTGCCCGGTAAGTAACTTTAGTCCGGTTTGCCGGAACGTCCATACATACATACGTCGAAGAGTCATTTGAAGTGATGTTTGTACCGGAGGAAGAAATCCAACAAGTAAACTAGGTATGAGGGAATCAATGGGAGGAGACTTTTTCAAGGGGGCGGGGGGGTCGCCTTAATATTATCATTATGTGAGGGAGGGTTGAAATTGATTTTTGCTTAATGAGAGGGGGGTATGACTTAGTTTGGGGGCATATTTCACCTATTTTCCAACCCCTTGATTAATAAGATATAGTTTAACTATTCTAACCAAAGAGGTCTTTTCATAATTCAAGCAGCGAATGTTCTTCCAAAAGTTTTAAATATAGTGAAACCTGTATTAAGAGGACACCGTATAAAGGGGAAACCCTCTATTAAGCGGACAGTAGCCGAAGTCCCCAAATTTATTTCCCTTATTTACTTTAAATGAAACCTTTATAAAGCGGACACTTCTATTAAGCGGACGCAGACACTTCTATTAAGCGAACGCGGACACCTAAAAAGTACCTGAAATGGTCATTTCTATTGTTGCCAACCTGTATTAAACAGACACTTGTAATTAAATTCCACCACCCAACCGAGACCGGAAATGAAAAAGATTGCCACCCAGAAATTTCTCGATTTTTACATTAAAAAACGTGACTTGACGAACGGCATTTAATTTGCGTCACACATTGTTGAATACAGTACAGTACTGTAGTTGATTTGCTATCTATGTTTAAGGTACTATGATCAATTGGTCCACTTCAATAAAGAAATTAATGCAAACCTATATCGTCATAGCGGAGCTCTCGCGCGCGAAGAGCGCGCAGCGGAGCACCATGGGTAAGAAAATGTGGTCAACTACCCATCCGAGAAAATTTGGTAATCACGTGACCGCACACCGACCGACCGCCCGACCTTCCGCACCACAGGATACCAATGTAAAATAACTCAATCAACAGGTATGGCAACCCAAATGCAACTCGAGGTTATTTTGACGGGAAATCGCGTAGCCACCCGCGTCTTGTAAAGCAGAGACAACTAAAGAGTCAATGAAGACGAAAACGGAAAGCGGAAATTGTCTCTGTATCCGTGTTTTCATAAAGTATTAAGCTTAGATTAATTGTCAAGTCCACAAATTGGAATACAGAGCAAGAGAAACAGAGAAAAAGAGAAAGTAGGCGGCAGGCCAGCGAAGCTCAACGAGAAAAAGGGCGACAGAGATCTAGAGCGACAGATAAAAAACAAAGGAGACATTTTTTTTTGGAAGAAGAACATAAAAATTTTGTAACGGCGGTGACAAAATGAGAAATGCTAGCGGCTACCAACGCAAGATGAAAATGAGCGGCAGTGATAAAAAATGAACGAGAACGTACGACATTTCCTCCATAAAACGTTTAACTACGAAGTTTCTGGAAGTTTCACGTTGTGGTTGTGCAAAACAACGGCAAAGAAATATACAAAAAAAGTGTGTAGCACATGCAAAGTTGCTTTTTTGCTAATTACACCTATTGTTGTTTTTCACCGTTCTCCGGCGTTGCCTTGGCCGCTTAGCATTACACGATTTTATATTTTGTTTGAACAAACGATAAATATTATCGAGAGCTTCGCTTTTAGCGCTGGCTAAATCTATATATCAGTCTCTGAGAGTATTCTAAACGTTTTCACTGTTCATTTGAATGGCATTTGTCTCCTCATATGACATTATCTTTCGAAACACGTATTAGGCGGACACCCTGCGTGTACTAGAGAGATTAAGATTCACGTTTACCGCAAACGGCAAACGTCAGACTCAAAATGAGAATTTCTTAGAATAGAAAATAAGCAGGTAAAAACAGTCCCGAACGATTCATATGGTTAAAACTGGCGTAAAACTTCTTACTTTTGTGTAGAAGCAATAAAGAGTGAACGAAAAATAAGCGGAAAACTTGGTCACGTGGTACAAATTCACGTCTGCCGTTTGGCGTAGACGAGAATCTTAATCTCTCTACTAAGCGAACACTACAGCATTCCTCGACGGTGTTCGCGTAATACAGGTTTCACTGTAGTTTCCTTGGTACATATAGCTCACCTTTTATTGAGGTTGAAACGTAGACTGCCTTGAAGTTAAAATATCCAAATTTATGATACCTTTTAAAGGTTACCATCATGAATTGACCACTTGTTTGCACGATGAATGGGCGTCTTGATCCACTAAAAATACCCAGCAACGTATCATTTTTACTTTTTCCATCAAAGACTTTAATCTCGCTCCTGAGGATCGTCAAAAAATCGAAGAGGTTAAATATGGTAAAGGTCAATTTGACGGTGTGGTTAGATGGTGCTGTAATGATCCACGCGCAATTGTACAAGGAGTTGTTTTTGGTTATACTGGAGCTGATGACCCCATTGGAGCTACCCACATCGTAGAAGCATGTTTTGGTGTGCACATCTGAAAATGAGTACAAAAATTATAGAGATTATATTTATCATTCGAAATAGTTATTTAAGAAAACCGTCAATTTACATCTCTGTATATTAAGAACATAAACTGCTTTGAGGTTACCCTTAAAATGATTGTTACAAGAGTTAATTTCTGAAAATAAAAAAAAAATGTAAAAACTTTCTTTTTGGCAACAGGAGTCGCTCATGCACAGAACTTGTTCCCGTTCCCGTCCTGGCAACTTTTGAGTAGGGTTTTGGAAAGACGATTACCGCGTGAGGAGCATTCTAATCACATGACGTCACGTCGGTCACACTGGTATACCAAGGATCCCTAATGTGCTGGCATTTGTAATGGGGAGTGGAGTCACAAATATAACAATGGTCGCAAATATTATAAATATTAGGGCTGGGAAGAAAAAGTGAAAGTTTGCGTGTTTAGAGTTTCAATTTAGGAGATGGATAAGAAGTGAATTGCAAGTAAGAAACCGTTATACGACTACAAGTGAAGAGGTGAATGTCCTAAGGAAATACCCCTTAAACGTTTCTTGAGTAGGATACAGTAATCTTAATTGTATTGATGTCATCAATGTTCAGACTACAGGCTTGTTGGGGTTGTGAAACTAATTCCAGTTGTGGCCTGTTCCTTATAACATTTGCTACAATTGTCACATTTGTAACTAATTTGTGGCAACTGCACAAAAACGTCGGTAATTACCTTTGTGACCTGTCCCCATCACATTAGTAGCCCTTATTACATTATTTTAACCCTTATTACATTGGCAACAATTTCTTATTACATTTGGGACCCTTAAATTTGCTTTCAGTTATGACATTAATGTGACCTCAACTTAACCGCCAAACGATTGTACCGCTTAAGTGCTACGCGCATCAGTGCTTGTCTACTGTAGGAAGATGATGGAAACTACTATGTATGCATGTCGTAAGGAAAAATTCACTTGCCTTGCCACATTGCGATGAAAACGACTGCAAACAATATCTTTTTCATTTTTAACATGTCCAATCTCTTTCCTTTTCCACTCTGAAAAGGCCAGAATCTGAAAAAAGACAGGAAAATCAATCAAAATGGAGATATTATAGCGGGACTCTCGCTCTCAGACTTGGCACCGAGGCTCGGGGGGAATAAAACAAAAAGAATCGCCTTAAGGCACAGCAACGAATAACACACTTTTTTTTGTTTTATTCCCCCAAGCCTCGGAACCAAGTGTGAATTGCAATACATCGAAAGTGAATCGAAATACATCGGAATTGGTTTATTTGGGTATCCATGCATATCAGAGAAATTTGGGTAGTCACGTGACCGTACGTATGTCCGCTCCTCCTGTACGTAAGACTGCACCAAATTTTGATTGGCAGCTTTATGAAAGAAACCCTGAACGTTAATATAAAACGAATTTAAAATCACTCCACATGAAACGCCGTTGTCCCCAAACTGAAAATAGCCGGACAAGCAGGGGGTACAAAATCATTCAGATCACCTGCCATGCAGAAGAGACCTCGCTCGATAACTACGACGAGACAAGCTGTTGTCATGCCAGCGAGCCATGCGACGTCTTCATCAAACTCGTCAAGAGTAGCCTTCAGCCAAACAAGCGCTTATTCTTTCACTTATCAGTCCTCTAATATCCCATCTCCGATGCCAGTTATCCGTACATTAACACCTGCTTTTTCAATATCGAAAAGACCGAAAACTACTTTGGGCCACGGCCGATGAATCTAGCCAGTTCTTCACTAGTAAAATGTCAGATCGGCGAGATCTAAAGAAGCCGAAAACGTAGACGAGTGTTTGTCAAAAGCTTTTGTCGAAAGCGAAAAGCGTAGACGAGCATCTGTCTTGTCCGAAAACGTAAAAAAGCGTACACCAATGATTCTGATGACCTTACTACTGACTATCCTTTTTCGCATGCTTGTTCATTTTGTTTGAATTTAACCTTCGGACGTACAATGGGAGGGGGTGGATGACACCCCCCTGGACAGTTTTTCTTACTTTCTTCCTAGAGGATAAAACATCAGCCCCAGACGTTTCCAGTAGCTGTTCGCTCATCCCTCGCACAAATTTTGGGACAAGTTTAATGATGTTCAGTTGCTATGGTTACGAGATATGACGTCATAAGTAGGAGAAGGTCAAGCCAATTTTGGGTGAAAAGACATGTTTTTCAACTTTTTTCAACAATTAAAGTAAATATTGTGGCTAAAATCATGCAGTGCTTATTTATGTGTTATTTTTCATTTAAAGCACAAAAAATTACCATTTCTCGTGGTTTAAACCTGATTTCTAATTCTTGGTAAAATCAAAGATGGCGGCCAAGATGGCAACCATTGTTGTGACGTCAGAGGCCTCCAGCAGCGCCACCACCCCATTAAATATACCTCATCTTGTTAAGAAGATCAAAAGCTTTCCACTGAAGGTAAAATCCTTTCAAAATACTGCAACATATCAAAAATTCCGGGGAGGGGCTCCATCCAACCCCCCCCCCCTCCCCTTTGTACCACGGGGGGGGTATGAATTTGCGTTTACGTCCGAGGGTTAATGCTTAACAGTTTTTTGTTAACATGAGTCGTTTCTCGAAATGATGGTTTGGATGAGTGTGTACAGTGATCTCGTATACCTTATTTGGTAATGTTGAGCTACGTGAAACGAAGCTATCATTTCCGGTTCTGGATGTCGTTTATGTGTCGGTTTCAAATTTTACATCGTACAGTTATGCCTCAATTCTTTGGTAGTTTAACCAAAAGTTGTTGGCAATGTTTTTGTATTGCAAGCTGTAGGGAGATGAAAAAATACAGTATTTCATTACAAAGATTCTCGCATTTTACTAAAATATTGACACATTTTTTTAAAAAAATGTGATGTTTTAAATAGTTCATGAAGTGGATCTGCATTGTAATCAATGTTTTTTGTTTGAAATATGTCTTCTGGTGTAATAAGAACTTTGTAGTAATAAATATTCAAATACTGAGATTCTCCCATTTTGTCACTAACACACAATAATTGGTAGTAAGACTTCTTATCGTAGGGCCCGAAATTTCAATGCGGCCTTGATTAACGATGTAAAACTACGCGGCTGATTACTCTGTGAATTGTAATCCTCTCCGTCTTATTATTATCTCTTATTACTGTTATCATCACGTAAAATAAAACCCGGTTTTCCCGGTTAACCGGAAAATTTCCTTGGAGCTGGTTACAGCTAGTAACCAAACAAGGTTACAAGGGTCAAGAATTCTCAGAAGTATTCCTGCATTTCCTTTTCTGCAATTGCTCTGGTTTTATCCTTATACTAATATTCTCAAGCGACGTATTTACACCTTTAGGGATTGCTCCCAAATCTCCTAAAAGACCCGGTATCATATCCACATTTTTTCATAGCCCAAATGGTGTGTCATCTTTCTTTTGACCCCACATGTCAGCTGGTTTGGCCACATCGATTATTTTACAGACTCCATTCTCTTTTCCTCTCACAGTAGCACTGTTTTAAACGAAGGAGTCATACACAAGTTGCTCTTGTAAAATGGCTGACTGCTACATCATATTGGCAAAATAAGAGCGTTTTATGGCAAACTCTCTTTAACGGCATAGCAATTGATAAATTTCTCCCTGTTCATGAAATTTTCTGATATAAAAAAAAAATGTTATGTGTGCACCGTGTGTGTCATCACACTTCGCGTAAAACCTAAACTTTCTCATAAGTTTGAAAAATAAATACTTAAATGGACTAATAAACCTGAACAATGATTGTCAGTTTTGTCTCTTTGATTAAAGGGTCGAGAACACTCTCACAAACTCTTTTAGGTTTAGCTAAAGTGGACTTATAAGTTATGAATTAAGAGTTGTGTAATGTTATTCAGAGTCGAGGGGAGTAGTTACCACGGTGTCCGGATAAGCAGAAAATAATTACCTCAAACAAAGCCCACTTAAATTTTATTACACTCTTTCCGAAAAAAAAGGCTAACCATTTTAGAAACTACCACTGTAGAAACATACATATCACTTAATCCATTGATGTTCAACCGGCCCTACAAGGTTGCTTTAAAACATTGCAGCTTTCTCAATCTGGCAAACATTGCCTTAACTGTCAGTTGTGAACATTGAGTAGAATGTGCCCCAAATTGGGATATCCAATAAACGCGAAAAGAAATCAGCTTTTTGGTGATTTTTTTTTTTTAATTTGGACAAGAACAAAAAAGACCATTTCCAACATCATAGAAAAACGAAAAAAATCACGTTTCTTACCTTCAGGTTTTCTTTTACAGAAATCATCGTTGCAAAATTAAACGCCAACATTCACAGTAATATTCAGTCCTTTTCTTAGCTTAGAAGTGCATGCTTTTGTTCTCTTTCGTTTCCCGGGCCGAGATACAGCCTTTTGTTCAAGTGCATCCTGGCCTTGCCTCAATTTTCAACGTCACGACTGCATTGCATGCTGGGAAATAGTCAGACTTTTTGACAAGCTTTCGTTCCTTCCCCCCACTTTTGTCATATTCAGTCACTCCGACCTAGCACGAAAATGTCGCCCTTGTTGTAATTTTCAGTGGTCGCAAATTCAAAAATATGCCGTGACAGGTCAAGACATCAACCAGTAGTCGAGTCCCAAGGCGACCTCGTTTCAGAGCGGCCATTTTTCCAGTTCCACGAGCAACACGCCAAATTCGCAAACGAAGTACATCACCGTACTTCTTTGAGAAAGGGGAGTTGTAGCTACCGTCACGCTTAAGCGATCGCCTGCAAACAAGTATTTGGTTGGGGGGGGGGGGGAGGCAGGGTAAAGATGTTCAAAATACGATCGGTATATCCCATTATCCGTTAAGTTAGAACCCAGCAACAAATAAAGGTCGATACTATGGTGGGAACATGCGTAGTTATCAAATTCAAATTCTTAACTTGGTAAGAACCAGAAAACCTGACATAAAATCCCTTTAAAAAGGAAACCTTTTTTGATCTAATAGAAATTTCTGTTCCATCTAGAGACATCAAAGGGATCTCTGGCCATTTTAAACATTTTTGTTTTTGTTTTTTTTTTTTTAACTGTGCGTTGATATTGTTCTTATTTGCATCTACTGAAAGAGTTGGGGTCAATCAAAACTTCCGCTGTTCGATCAACAGTCAAATTTAAACAACATGGTTCACACACAAGCCATTGAATTGTTCACGAAGTATGAATGCTATCGAGTACGAATATTTTTTACACTGTTTAAAAGACTGACTGATCAACTAACATAGAAATTATGTTACTGTTATGTTATGAGAATCGAATTGGCAGGAGGAGGAGATAAATTCAACTTTGCCTCTTTTATACACTTTGAAATACTTTTTTAAAAGTATCCCAAAGTTAAAAGTAATTTATCCATGACTTTTTTGCTTGGTGAAGGTATTTAAACTAACAAAATTGTTGGTATCAAGTAACTAACCTTGCACAAAGCCTGATTATAGCATTGCTTGCAGGAGGAACTTTCATGACCAGAATCCAAGTCTAAATTAACACCGTTTTATCACCTGCAGGCAAACCCTAAAATTGAGCTCAAATGGCTCTGACTGCAATAAAGATTAAATAAGCTCGACAAAAGTTTTTTTCAGTAATGGTGAACGAAATTTACATACATAATTATCTTCTCTCCATAGGGGCTTGTCAGGGATAATGAAACAAATAATTCAAATGGAGGAAAACAAAGATGAGAACCCAAAATGATGGAAAGCGAACCAGTTGTCTATTTTACAAACATGGCCCAATATTTAAACACAGGAATGTTGGAAACAAATCAAGGAAGCGGTAAGGGCAAGACTTAAACTCGGAACCTGCGGATTACAAGTCCAGCGTTCTAACCACTCGGTCACAGTGTCACCTTCAAATTGCCTCGCTCAAATTGCTGAAGAGGTGAGGCTTGAACGTTTTAATTCAAACGAAGGTAAATATTAGTTTTTTTCTATATTGCCAATATTAATGCATAAAACTCGCAATGAGTCCCTTAATAAGAGATCGTGAGAATTGCTTAGTCTTTCCTTTTTTTTCAAGGAAGTCGGTTGCTAAAAAACGACAGTAAAGTCCTGCTGACTGATTCTAATTTGACAGAAATTGATTTGACTGACAGTTTAACTTTAATTTATAGCAAGTTAGATGGCGGCTGCTATTTTAATTCACCATTTATCAGTAAATTTTTGGATTATTCAAATTTTGCTCAGCTACTTTCAGAACAGCCAAGTAAGAAATTACACATTTTTTTTATTTTATTGAGGTATTGCTCGTACACCCAAGGAAACCTAAATGCTTTTGTTAGAGGCAAAATATATTTCCTCCTAAATATCGTAGGCTGGTAAGGCAAATAAAGATCCTCTGGAACAATTTGTGTTTTATAATCTTTAAACATTCGCATTGACATGACACAATGTGTGACATTTGCTACAGCAAAGTGACATCTTTCATTAGTATTCATGATCATCACAAAATGTAGTCGAGAAAATTAGCTCCTATAACCCAAGAAGAAAAAAGCATCAAGAAATTGCTTCCAAATAAAACGATCTTTTCATGACTCCAGTGAAATATAATGTGCCCCAGTCGTAAGCACCAAAAGAACACGTATCTTCCAATGTAATGATCACCGTTTAGACGAACTTTTTTTCTTTCCTTTTTGAGACCTTCAGGCTTTAGAGAAAAATAATTTTATAGGAAGTGTAAACTTATCGCTCACAATGAAAACGATGTTTCTCCGACATAGCCAAACATCAATTAATTCAAAATTAAAATTCAAAGGTAGCGAGTGAAAACCATCGAGAGCTTTTTGAATCCTACTATCTTTGCAATTTGTACAGTATACTAGCTTTCCAAAAAATATATCGAACATTAATAGTATCACACATTGCTATATCTCAATGAAAGTTAAGGAAGATTTTACTTACTGACATGACTTTTTTTTCAGAAACGCTAAAAACCGAAATAATTATCAAACTATTTTTTATTAAAACTCTCGCCATTTTTCCCCTACTACTAAGTGCGGCTTTCTAATTTTTATAGAGTTGCTTAATAACCGAAACATTCTGCTGACTTTCCGTTAATGGCACAACATATAATTAGCTGGGGGATCCTTTACAAAACGAATTTGTCAGCGAGGATAAAAATGTTCTACCCACACAGTCTTAGCTAATGGTACTGGCACAAAATGATAAAAAATATATATTTTAATACACGTATCGTTTTGGAGACTATGTAAATAGAGCACAACGGAAGCTTTTTAACTTCTTAATTACCCACGTTTTGTGGGAATAAAAACACTAACCTGCCGCTTAAACTTTAATCAGGCTGCTATAATTTATATGTTGAATAGAAAATGCATTAGCTATCACACACTAAAAGGAAACATTAACATCGAGGATGAAGTTTCTTCAAAATTTCCTTTCGTGAACGTTTTTCTTGTTAAAATTTAAATGAGTGCCACGAATATGTGAACGTAAGATATTATGCAAACTACATGCTATTGAAAGAATAAAAAAAATAAAAAGGGCAATCTAATACGGTTTGAATACAGATACGTGTGGACGTGGAGAAAGGTGTGGATTAAAAAAATATCCGGATAAGTGTGGACCGGGCCTTGGTTTTGAAAGTGCGAGTTTTGGGAACACGGAAATGGCCTATTATTATAAGTGACGGATCAGGGCGGATATAGAGGATATTACGCGGTGGCGCGAAGATATGAAATTTATTTTCGAGTGCCACGAGAAAATAAAATTCATATCTTCAAGCCGCCGTGTAATGTTCTTTTTGTTATATAGACAAAAAGACATCGATAAAATAATAGAGGGAAATTACCGAAATTACGTCATCGATAAACTCACGTGTGAGATTATGGAAAATAAACCACTCGGGTCCCGGATGTAGTTTTCATGAATTTTACGAGTGGTATATTTTCCAGTAAAAACATTTGTCTCTATATAATAAAAAGGTTATATAGCCAATCCCTTTTTCTGTTAATTGAAGCTTATTCATGAAATTCCTCAACCAAAACGGCTGAGAATATCGTGGAAACTTGACGTAGTCTCTTCCAGAATATTTCTTACCGGTTGGGTAAATATTAAGTCCTTTTCTTTACATTTTCGGCAGGTTGGAAAAGCTTAGCAAATTTCTAGAGTTAAAACACGAAACTCTAACATAGAAACCGCACAAACACGAAACTTTTATGACGTTGCAGTTTAATTGCAAAATAAGACAATTCGGAACTAAAATATTTTAATGGGGTCTCCATCAGCCGATTTCTTCAACTTCCGTTTGTTTGTTTTAAGAATGTTCTATGAGTCAGGGCTCACCTTAATGATTTATCCGTAAAAAAGAAAAAAGAAAACAAATAAGACACGCAAGTTCAGTGGAGTAAAGCTGTCTACGTATCGACACTACAGGGACATATCCAGGTGTCCACATTAGAGAGTTTTACGTATTATGGAGACTGGAATTGCGGTAAGAAATTTGATGGAAAGAACTGTCCGTAAAAAGATATGTCCAAATGAGAATTTATAAAAAAATTATAAATGTATTTCTATTAAAAAATCTAGTAAAAGAATCGCGATGTCCTGACAAAAGGTAAACCAACATGGAATCCTGCTGCCAGGAAACGAGTATTTTTTGGGGGTAAAGATGCTCAGAATCCGATCAATTTATTCCGTTATCATTAAGTCAAAACCCACCAATAAAATAAAGGTCGATACTATGGTGGAAACATGCACAGTTGTGTCCCAAGATGTTATGTCAAAAGTTCATTTAATATAAACAGGTTTTCGTTATACTCAGCAAATTCTTAACATGGTAAAGAACGAGAAAACCTGACGTAAAAACCCTTTAAAACGGAAGCCTTTCTTTACCTCATGGTTAATTCTAAAATAGAAATTTCTGTTCCATCTAGAGATGTCAAAGGGATCTCTAGCCATTTTAAACATTGTTATTTTTACTTAGTTTTTTAACTGTGCATTGATATTGTCCTTGTTTACATATGCTGAACTTCCGCTGTTCGATCAACGGTCAAATTTAAACAACATGGTTCAGGGGCACCCAACGAGAATATAGTTCAAAACCTCTTAAACATAGAATTGTTAAACGTATTTTAGTATTTAAACGGTAGATATAGGCATATTTTTATCCCCTAAAAATTTTTCATCTTCTCGGGTTTCTTAGCTGAAAGTCTAGTGATCCGAAAATTATAGGGATCAAACTTAACTTTTTCGAAAATTTCAGCAAGAAAAAAGGCTCCCGAAAATTCTAGGTGACCTTTTTAGGGTAAAAATACGTTAAAAATTGGCAATTATACCATTTTTTAGATGTTCGAAAATCCTAGGAGAGGCAGGCAAGCAAGAAATTTTACAACAAATGTTCCGAAAACTCTAGATCTCAAATCGTCGTCCGAACAGATATTTTTCCGAAAATTGTCGTTGGGTGCCCCTGATGGTTCACACACAAGGCATAGAATTGTTCAGGAAGTATGAATGCTATCAAGTAAAAATATTTTTTAAAGAAAATTCACTAATTAAAGGACTGACTGATGAACGAAAATGGAAATTATGTTACTGTTATGTTATGAGAATCGAATTGGCACGAGGAGGAGACAAATTGTACTTTGCCACTTTTATACACTTTGAAATACTTTTTTAAAAGTATTTCAAAGTTAAAAGGAATTTATCCATGACTTTTTTTGCTTGGTGAAGGTATTTAAACTAACAAAATTGTTGATATCAAGTAACTAACCTTGGACAAAGCTTGATTATAGCATTGCTTGAAGAAGCAACTTTCATGACCAAAATCCAAGTCTAAATTAACACCGTTTTATTAAACACCTGCAGGCAAACCCTAAAATTGAGCTCAAATGGCTCTGACTGCAATAAAGATTAAATAAGCTCCACGAAAGTTTTCTTTAATGGTGAACGAAATTTAAATACATAATTATCTTCTCTCCATAGGGGCTCGTCAGGGATAATGAAACAAATAATTCAAATGGAAGAAAACAAAGATAAGAACCCAAAATGATGAAAAGCGAACCAGTTGTCTATTTTACAAACATGGCCCAATATTTAAACACGGGAATGATGGAAATAACAAATCAAGGAAGAGGTAAGGGCAAGACTTAAACTCGGAACCTCCGGATTACAGGTCCAGCGTTCTTATCACTCGGTCACAGTGTCACCTTCAAATTGCCTCCCTCAAATTGCTGAGCAGGTGAGGCTTGAAAGTTTTAATTCAACGGAAGGTAAATATTGGTTGTTTTCTATATTGCCAATATTATTGCACAAAACTCGCAATGAGTCTTTTAATAAGAGATCGTGAGAATTGCTTAGTCCTTCCTTTTTTTTCAAGGAAGTCGGTTGCTAAAAACCGACAGCGAAGTCATTGCTGACTACATTGTAATTCTAATTTGACATAAACAGATTTGACTGACAGTTTAACTTTTAATGATCGCAAGATAGATGGCGGTTGCTATTTTAATTCACCCTTATTATCAGTAAATTTTTGGATTATTCAAATTTTGCTCCGCTACTTGCCGAACAGCTAAGTAAGAAATTGAACTTTTTTATTTTATTGAGGTATTGTTCGTTCACCCAAGGAAACCTAAATGCTTTTGTTAGAGGCAAAATATATCTTCTCCTAAATATCGTAGTGGTGAGGCAAAGAAAGATCTCTGGAGCAATTTGTGTGTTTGCAATCTTTAAACATTCGCATTAATATGACACAATGTGTGACATCAGCTGGAGCAAAGTGGCATCTTTCATTAGTATTCATGATCATCACAAAATGTAGAGTAGAAAATTAGCTCCTATAGCCCAAGAAGAATAAAGCATCAAGAAATTTCTTCCAAATAAAACGATCTTTTCATGACTCCAGTAAAGTATAATGTGCCCCAGTGGTAAGCACCAAAAGAACACGCATCTTCAAATGTAATGATCACCGTTTAGATAATTTTATAGGACGTGTAAACTTATCGCTTACAATGAAAACGACGTTTCTCCTACATAGCCAAACATCAATTAATTCAAAATTAAAATTCAAAGGTAGCGAGTGAAAACCATCGACGGCTTTTTGAATCCTACTATCTTTGCAATTTGTACAGTATACTAGCTTTCCAAAAAATATATCAAACATTAATAGTATCACACATTGCTATATCTCAATGAAAGTTAAGGAAGATTTTTTCAGAAACGCTAAAAACCGAAATAATTATCAAACCATTTTTTATCAAAACTCTCGCAATTTTTTCCCCTACTACTAAGTGCGGCTTTCTAATTTTTATGGAGTTGCTTAATAACCCAAACATTCTGCTGACTTTCCGTTAATGGTACAACATATAATTAGCGGGGGGATCCTTTACAAAACGAATTTGTCAGCAAGGATAAAAATGTTCTACAGAAAATACGTGAAGAAAATTCTACACAAAGTTCTTGCTTACAACAAATTGTGATATAACTTGTTCCACCCACACAGTTTTAGCTAATGGAACTGGCAGAAAATGACAAAAAATATATATTTTAATACACGTATCGTTTTGGAGACTATGTAAAAATAGAGCACAACGGAAGCTTTTTGACTTCTTAATTACCCAGTTTTTGTGGGAATAAAAACAATAACCTGTCGCTTAAACTTTAATCAGGCTGCTATAATTTATATGTTGAATAGAAAATGCATTAGCTATCACACACTAAAAGGAAACATTAACATCGAGGATAAAATTTCTTCAAAATGTCCTTTCGTGAACGTTTTTTTTTTGTTAAAATTTAAATGAGTGCCACGAATATGTGAACGTAAGATATTATGCAAACTACCTGGTATTTAGGCTCGATTACCAGCCGCTGTTCGGGAAAATGAGCCCGCACTCATCCCCCGAAAGAGCGGCTGGACGCGTGCGATTTCCTTTGTTGGTTTAAGCCAATCATGTTACCGCCTGCAGATTTTCGTCTGGCAAAGATTGTCGCAGAAATTATCACATCAAAACAGAAAGTCCTCCCTTGATCCATCGCATGGCGAAGCGATTTCGACGTCCCGGAGACACTAGGCGAAATTCTAGAGTCGGAAGGAACAAACGTTTTGTTCGATTGTTTGCTGTGAACTTTTCTTTTAATGATTGTTGTTGGAGAGATTTTGCATCTTCAAGGATCTTTTCAAGGCGCTTTAGGTCTCGATAACTGCGCATGCGTTCGTTACAGAGGTAACCGTCCACGTTTATATTTGACAGAGGAACAATAAATACGCTGGAAATTCTGTCTGGTAAATCAGAAACTTTTCCATTTAATTTGGTCCGCTTCCGAGAATCAGTCAGTTCGGATCCACAGAAGACGCAACCAATATTCGAAGATCAAAGAAAATTAACTACGTGTCGCCGTGTACAGAAATGTAACGGAGAATATTTTTCACAATGTATGGAAATGTACCGAAAAAGCTATTTCGAACGTCATTTGGGTGGGCAAGGGAGCGCTTGATGCAATATTGAGCCAAATAGATAAGAAAATTGGAGACCGGTCTCACTTCCAGTGACATCGGAGACGCCTAAATTATCAATTTTCCAATTACATCACAGACAAGATAAACGGGTCACGCGTCCAGCCGTCTCTCTTCGGGGAGGATCAAAGACCGGACCCGGGAGACGGCGGAAATCGAGACTACCTGGTATTAAAAAAATTAAAAAAATAAAAAAGGCAATCTAATACGGTTTGAATACAGATACGTGTGGACGTGGAGAAAGGTGTGGATTGAAAAATATCCGGATAAGTGTGGACCGAGCCTTGGTTTTGAAAGTGCGAGTTTTTGAAACACGGAAACGGCCTATTATTGTTAGTGACGGATCAGGGCGGGTAAAGAGGATATTACACGGTGGCGCGAAGATATGAATTTTATTTTCGAGTGGCAAAACAAGCCGCCGTGTAATGTTCTTTTTATCATATAGGCAAAAAGACATCGATAAAATACTAGAGGGAAATTACCGAAATTACGTCATCGATAAACTCACGTGTGAGATTATGGAAAATAAACCACTCGGGTCCCGGATGTAGTTTTCATGAATTTTACGAGTGGTATATTTTCCAGTAAAACACTCGTGTCCATATAATAAAAAGGTTTATCGCCCTGGCTTGTATGGACTAAATAGGGATAGGGTGGGCCGATCTTCGGAGCTTCTATGCGTACTTAGCCCTCCGGGAGGGGGGACGTCTGAACACAGGCTATGCGTACTGTCTACACGGAGATATTTCACCCTAGCCATGAAGGATATCATGGTTCAGTTTCGGAAAGCGAACTTTGTGAAGACAGAAGTTTAATCGTATTCTGTACTGGTGGGGATAAACTTTTTGTAGAAAGAAGAATATAATTTTGATATCCTTTAGCGAGGATTTCGGTCGCAGCGAAGCCACGTGAAGCTTTACTGTGGGCCCAGGGTGACAAAACTTAACAGGGACTTACATACATACATGGACCAAAAAATTATGTAGTTATTCCGATCCAGGCATTTCGGAGAAATCTAATGAAACTGAAACCTTTATAAATTGTTATTTAGTCCCACGCTATTTGAAAGCGGTCAAAGAAATTGTAACTAATTAAAAAAGAAACGCTGTGGCTATATGCCCGGAAGCCAGAAAGGGTTTAAAAAACTGAATGCCCGGCAGTCAGAAAATTTCCTAGAATTTCTGAAAATCCCTTTTTCTAATCGCTTGAAAGTATCCGATCCTACCTTTACCTTCATTTAGATCCGGATGGTTGACCTGTGGTTGAGGTGGAAACCTTGTGCGGGGAGCACATGCGCAGAAGACGACCTGTGCACAGCCAAGGACATAAAAGGACTGGTTAGGACAGAAAAGGACAAGTAAGGACGAAAAAGGACTGGTTAGGACATAAAAGGACTAGTAAGGACATAAAAGGACTGGTTAGGACAGAAAAGGACAAGTAAGGACGAAAAAGGACTGGTTAGGACATAAAAGGACAAGTTAGGATGATAAAGGACTAGTAAGGACAGGAAAGGACTAGTAAGGACGGAAAAGGACTAGTAAGGACATAAAAGGACTAGTAAGGATATAAAAGGACTGGTTAGGACAGAAAAGGACAAGTAAGGACGAAAAAGGACTGGTTAGGACATAAAAGGACTAGTAAGGACATAAAAGGACTAGTTAGGACAGAAAAGGACTAGTAAGGACGGAAAAGGACTAGTAAGGACATAAAAGGACTGGTTAGGACAGAAAAGGACAAGTAAGGATGATACAGGACTAGTAAGGACAGGAAAGGACTAGTAAGGACGGAAAAGGACTAATAAGGATGCCAACGGACTAGTAAGGATACTAAAGGACTAGTAAGGACATAAAAGGACTAGTAAACACGGAAAAGGACTAATAAGGACAGAAAAGGACTAGTAAGGACGGAAAAGGACTAATAAGGACAGAAAAGGACTAGGAAGGACGGAAAAGGACTAGTAAGGACATATAAGGACTAGTAAGGACGGAAAAGGACTAATATGGACAGAAAAGGACTAGTAAGGACGGAAAAGGACTAGCAAGGACAGAAAAGGACTAGTAAGGACGGAAAAGGACTGGTTAGGATACTAAAGGACTAATAAGTACAGAAAAGAAATAGTTTTGAGAAGTGCGTATTGCTTACAAAACGTTGTGCACAATGTTCAATAAATTTATGTTGCACGACTATATGGTGTGCTAACATGTAGTGCATGCCAAAATCACAGCCACAGCTGACGGCAGCGAGCTGAAAGAAGTGAGCGAAATGACGAAGTAAAGGGTGAGTTTTCTTGGTTTAAATCTGTCTTTTTCGAGGCAATTAGATTATGGGAACAACAAGATCAATTGCTGAGAAAATCCAGTCAGAGCAAACTGTTAAAAATGGTTCTTGAGAGTAAAGAAATCAACAAACAACTCGTGATCGTACTGTGTGAGTCACTAATCCGTTCATGTTTTTTTTTTTTGAGATACGACTAAGACCTAATTTTGCTGAAAATCCTATTTTCAGCATATGTGTTTTCGTCTAAACCCACCTTGTTTGAAATGAAATCATTCAAGTTATGTTTTTATATACACTTAGAGCTGGTAAACAACAGTGAGTTTTGCTAGATTTTGGAGACGGTTTACGTAAACAAAGTTAACCACTTTGATTAATTTTAGCGTAATTTTGTCTGAACAGCGAGATCGGAGATGGTGAGTGACCGCTTGAATTTGCAGTGTTACGAGGTTTGCAGTGTGTTTAGTTACGTAACATCGGCCCCTTGTTTGTTCTTTCGAAGAATTTAGAACTCGGTAAGTCAGAATTTATTGAAATGCTAACTTTATCGTTGGCTTAACTTGTATTGCATTGGTTTCGCTACTTGTCAAATTCGCTATGTTCAAGTTCGCTCCTACATAAACTTACTGGGCTCGCTTTCCTCTTGGCAAAGTCCAAAACTGGCACCTTCGGAGGGGCAAGCGTAAAAGAACGCGAAATTCAGTGAAATATTCTTTTATAGTGGGATTAAGGAAATATATTTAATGGTTTGTAGGAAGTAACATCTACCATGGGATGTATCGAACAGGTAGCGAAATGGAACCTAGCGAACTCGACTATTGGCGAAACCCAATGTTACTAAAGCCCTTTCATAGTTTTAGTCTATAGACCTTTTCACAGTTTTTTCAACTTTTGACATGGACAATTTGGGGAAAATCTGTCAATGCTACTGGAAAAAGTGCCTTAATACGAGTAAAATTGCCAAATATAAAAGTGATACCACGTGATACGTCTTAACAGAGGCATAGCGTGACCATTTTGGCAAGTACACGCATGGGTCCTTATGGTCTCAAAAGCTTCGTACAAAATAAGGTTCCTTTCCTTTAATACATATTTTGGCAGTTTACAGGCTTGTTTACAATAGAATGTGATATTAAATAAAGCTTTTAGGCACTGGTCATTATTTATTTAGCTGGGTGGAGGGGGGGAGGGGTCAAGGCTATTTCAGATTGGCTAGAGGGGGGAGCTAAACTTTTTTATGAAGAAGTGTAGGGTGGTCAGTAGTTGGATCACAAGGTATATTTTCCAAATTTCCAAATGTTCGTTTGTCTCTTTGTATATATTTGACCATTGTTACTGAACTGTTCACCATGACTTTCTTCAGCTGAGACTTTTTCCTTTCAAACCTCTTCTTCCAAACTTGACAATTCTTTGACTCTTTGCTCACAGTTCAGTATATCTGAAGGACTAGAAAGGGAGGTTAGATATTTGCCAAAGCGAGCATTAATGTCGTCAGACAACATATACTTCAGCTTCCTTTCCACTTTCTCTATCTTGTTCTTTATTTCCCACCTCTTGCCACACTCCATGATTAAATAAGTCTCAAATTCTGATTCACTCATCCGACATCTTCCCTCAAACAACCCAGGTGAAAACTGGGCACTGGTCCACGCGATACACTGATTTTGTAATAGAGTAGGTTAGGTTGACTGTTATGCAAAGTAACTACCGTAAATCATATTATGATTAGTATGTTACATGCATTTAAATAATTACTTTGGAGAGCATATATGAGGAGATATGTGGTGGTGGTGGGGGGGGGGGATCATCACGTAAGTATTAAATAAAGAAGGGGGGGTCACTTGCTATTTACATGGTCTATAGGGGGACCTTACAGAAATTTTGATCTTTCCAACATATTTTTCCCTCCCCCCCTGCATAGATAATGACTGGTCCCTTAAAATGTTCTTCTGGTACTGGAATGTTTACAAGCACAAAGTGAGGCACCTCCCCTTTTGTCATGCAAATTTATAAAATAACTAAAATAGTATGGGCACTCTGATTGACCGAGAGGAGTGTTTGCATGACAGTATGTAAACATGTTTCGGTTGTGGCGTCAAGATGTATTGGTTTTTGCATGCTGATCACGCGAGCATGAATTTGAAAAAGTTTTTGAGTTCAAAACTCGACAGGTTTACCTTATTTACCTATTCCTTCGTCAGCTGAAACTTGGAAAATCTTTACAAACGAGCTGTGTCAATTTTTTTTTCGGTTAAGCTGACATTTTAAGTGAGGAAAATCCCTATTTTGGAAAGCATCTTTTTGCGAAACAAGAACTGATTGCAAGACTTCGTGTACAAGACTTTGCGACTGGTAAGAATTCATCTTTTAATCTGGGCACAACAAAGAGCTCATCTGTCATCATAATCACGTAGTGAAGTCTAAAAGCCAAATGAGTGCACCAAATAAACTTCCAAAGTGCTGAATCACTCAGGTGAAATTCAAATAAGATGTTTTGTGCAAATGCGGAACAAAACTTTAGCAAAACATTATTATATTTGGAATAATAGATTACACATGCAGCTCTTTTGTCACTTTAATTTTTTTTGCTTGTGGCTAAGACAAATGACCACTTAAAGTGTACTTTTAGTAGTGAAAGAGCTTTTAAATTTCATTTAGCTCAACGTATGAGGATGGTGGCAAGGAGTGTGGATTATTGGCACAAGACAGTGTTGAGAAAATGAAGCAAAAAACATGTGCTTTCCAGCTATGGATAACCTGCGACTAGGAGGTTTATTTTTAAGGGGGGGGGGGAAGAACTCCCCAACAAAAGGGAAGAAGGACCGCCTGATCACAGGCCGATGGGCCATGGACTACTTCTTTTTTATGGACCTTCCCTTCAGAGGTATTTGACTGTTTCAATGTTGTGGCTTTACCTCCTGCCAATGGTGGTTTGCTAATCAAGAATACATGTGCTGTCACTGAAATACACATTAGAGATTAGGAAGTGTTTAAGGGTCTTTTTCTTACATTCGGCACTAAATATGAAAGAACCATTGAAAGAACCAGAAATTATATCTTTGTCAAAACTGAAAGGGATACTTCTTTCAGGCAGGTGATAGTTACTGTAGACCTTCCAGCTAAGTTCCATTATTCAAAGAACTCTGAAATCATGAAAATCAGTGTGCGGTATCAGCGTGCAAAGAAAGTAGTGTCCAGTAGCCTGGGGCTAGTTGATTTTGCTATCGGGTTAGTGAATTTTGTTCTTAACTTGCCTGACGGGCAAGTGAAGTTTTTTGAGGAATTCAAATAACAGAAGAACTGTGAAATCAATTCTGCTCATCAATATGTTTTTGGGGCTAGTTGAAATGATGTTTGGGCTAGTATATTCTAGCTTCAGCTTGCCCGAATGGCAAGCTTTAAAAATGACTTTCTTTGCACCCTGGTAGTATGGACCTTTCAATAGACTTGTTGTTCCCCAACTCTCCCTAGCATAAACGTAAGAACTTTTTAGTTGGAATAAAAAGCAGTGACAGAAACAATTTACAGGCCATCTGACAGGGTGCGGAAAAAAATGAAAAATTATGCGGAAATTTCGGGCAATATTATGCGGAAGAAAGTGCCAATTATGCGGAAAAGACAACAGATTATGCGGAAATTTCCAACGAAACGATCGCGGCTTCGCAGCTCATTTCTAAAAAAACGATCACGGCTTCGCCGCTCACTTCTAACAAAACAATCACGGCTACGCCGCTCATTTCAACGCAAAGTACGGTAAAAACGATAAACGGAAATATCAACAAGCTCTTACCAAGAATTTGAGTTCATTACATCTTTTAAACATAATGCTTGTTATCATGCTTGACCTTTTTCTGCCATTCTTTGACAGGTATTTCTTCATTTAAAGCAGTTTTTCCTTAGACTTAACGCGAAGATTCGACATGATTTTGTTCTTCAATTCGTGGAAACATTTTAAGCTTAGCAGCCAGGCATTAGAGCGGACGAGGAAAACTGGACACACGTTGTCGGAATTGAATACACGCACGTTATCAAACTCAATGTTGAAGTCATTCACCGTTTTTACGACCGCTTGAGATACCGTTTTGTTATTAGTTGCACTTAAGAAATGCGTATCTAATAAATAAGCCACAGTGTTCCCAGAAGGAGACGACTCATCAAAATCAAGAATGACAACCATTATGTCAAGTACGTACCTCCCCTCATCATCACTCAACTCATCCACCATCAGTGCTACAGGTTTGCCTTCGATCTTTTTTTTCAACTCGCTTTTTTCAACTTGATACACATCAAAAAGATAATAGTCCCGAGGTTGTGAAGCCTTTGGAATAGCTCCCCCGTTTACCACCCGGGTGTCTAAAAATTGTCTCATGATCGGGCTATCGGACTTGTGAAGTGGTACATTTGCTGACGTGCAGGCTCGAATCCACTCCTCACACACTTTCACCTTCTCAGCTCGTGGCTTCGTTTTGCACTGAAATGCCGTTTTCAGGGTTTGCTGCTTTCCATCACTGTTGCTGACTTTCTTCTTATGTGTCACAGATTCCAAGTGCTTATCGAGCACAGACTTCCTTGAGTGATCTAAAACAATATTACAAGTGGAACAGAAAAGGAGACCATTGTCCGCGTGAAAAACCCCAGGATACTGCGCAGCACGATCTTTTGCTGACTTGTTAACAGCTAAATGAGGATCCTTTTTCGGCTCACGAACAACAAATTTATCCATACTCAACAGAAGGAGTGAAAGAGACTCTAGAAAATACACTTTACTAAACAGATCGATTTAAACAGATCTAGATGTTTTCAAAGGCCGTCTCTCGCGTTCGACTTTCCCGCGCTCGTATCAAACGCAGTTTCTATCAGTTCCTGCTATTGGCTAAAATACAAACGCCATCTATCCAATAGAAATTAGCATTATAAAAAACTAGTTTCCAGGACACCCCAGAAAGTGCATGGAACGCCTGGGGGGTTAAAAAATGTGGTGTACGAACAAGCAACGAACAAACAGAGTATTTTCTCGCTGATTTGGGCAAAATATTTCTTCAAAATGATCAATCTCTTCACTAATTTTGCTTCTGAGGACGGTAAGCAATTCCACCTTTGCTTATATGGAGCAATTTTTTAGTATTGTGCGGAAAAATGCCCTCAAGATGCGGAGGATGCGGAAGTTGGTCAATTATGCGGATCCGCACCACCGCATCCTGTCAGATGCCCTGAATTTATGTTAATAGAGTTTTGTTAGCCTGAGACTGCATAATTTATATATGCTTTAGTTTGGTTATCTATTCTTGTAATTAACCATTTCACAGCATTACACACATGTTTTTTGTGTGGAACTTTGCCACATTGCAAGGTGATTACATGAGAACTAGATGCGTGAAATCTGCGTGTAAAAAATACATGAGAAAATGCACAGAAGTTTTCAGAAACTGCTTGTAAAATTGTACACATGGACTGCATGCATTTGACAACTTTCATCTTTGGCTGAAATCTGTGAAGTGATGCACAGTGATCTCTCGCTGTCGAACTGTACAAATATACTTTGAATATTTGTCGTATTTTTGGGAAAAATCAGACTGATTGTTTCTCTTACCAGGCAGCTGCAAAATTACTGTCTATTTGGTTTTGGAATGCAACATATACAAAATATGTAGCCCATCTAGGTTATCTTTTTTCTTGTAAGGAAAACTGTAGCCTGAAAATATACCTGTTTTCTGCATGCTCCTTGCTGTAAGGGTTTTTTTGATAAGAGAGATGTCCATGCCAGAATGACAGAAATACCATACTGTTGAAGTAAATCACTGTTTACAGCATTAATCTGGAAGTCATGGGGGTTCCAAATGTAAATAGGCTTGATTTTATGCCTTTTCTAGTCTATGTTTGTAAAGTTTCAAGTTCTGCCAACCTGGCAGCCAAAAAACTAAAATGTTCCTTATATAACTTGTTTTGTCTTAGATTCTTAGATTGCACAGGGGCAAAATAGTGTTTGCCTACCCCATTCTTCCAGTTCATATTTCTCTGGAAATCTGCATACATGTATATGTTTCAGAACACCATGTGGTAAAAAGGTATCTTTGTTTTTGGATCCTGGTGGCTATTCCATTCGAACCTCTCAACTTCTCTATGAACTGTTGGGATGATGACATAATTATGCTAAAAGCAGTCTGCAAACAAACATAACTATTACTTAATGTCAAATAAAAATTACCAATCTTCCTTCTCTTGAGAAAACAAAAGGGCACTTTTTTTCACAGTATTTAATGCCCAGACACATGACAATACATGTGTATTTATGAAACTGCTCTCTGTTCTAATGAAATTAGCATGTTTAGAATGTTATTTTTAGTTAATGGTTCACTTGTTAACAAGGGTGATACTGACTACATACCTTCTTAGATCTTATTAGATCAAAATTGACCATATCGTCTTATTTTTAAACACTGTACATCATCAATGTACTTTATAGTCTCCCCCACAGCTGTTTTGTCTTGTTACACAATGCCTACAACCTTGGAAGACCATGTGATATCCATCCTAAACTGAGATACAATTGATTATTTACCACCGTTCCAACCCCTTGATCTTTGTACATGGGGCAGCACTTCACTTCCAATATGGAACCTTTAGTTATTACCTGTATTATAGTTTGTACAATAATTTATCTTTTCATTTTAATTGACTTTGAGGCATATTAATTATATTTTAAAAACAAAGTGGCAGAAAGAATAAAACAAAATGAAAAGAACAGGAAAAAATAGTAAAAAGAAAAAAAAAAGGAAATAAATGGTACATTTACACAGAAATTGTCAAGGCAGGGGTTTTTTTGCAATGGTAGTCCTAGGCCACTATAGAGTCCTAGTCCAGAACCATTGAGTCCCAGTTGAAAAAACGGGAAGTCCAAAATTGAAAATTCTTGGGCCTTTATGTAACCAGACAGTTAAATAACTAGACAGTTAATCTGAAGACAGACTCCAAAACTCTGTATTACAGTATACTGAAATTAAAATATAGTCATATTTTAAAGCACAACAAAGGCTAAATGAAATATGCATCGTTAAACAACAGCTATATATAATAACTGCCACAGTAATTACACAAACAGAGTATTTCTACAAAAAGTTATGTTCAGATCGATCAATTGTTGATCGATCTTTGCATCCTGTGGGATGCATGCCATGAATTATTTTGCATCTTTGGGGATTTTTTGTGTCAGGGATGCAGTACGCAGAGGTAACAAAATCACTGAATTGGGTTTGTTTCCCATGATGGAACATGATATGGGTGAACTTTTTGTTGCCTAGCACATGACTACATGATATGAATATGTCTTCTTAAACACCTGGCTTTGCAAGAATTTCACAAATTTCAGTTAGAGTTTTGTCCTTATTACTATTTATAAAGTGCTTGAACTGGATAAATGAATTTCTTGCTTCATCAGCATCAATTAGTCTTTCTTCTTTAGATGCATCAGCATGCCTCTCAGTGAGTCTTTCTAGGCTCTCAGGACCATGATTTCGAATTCCAGTTGCTGTGTCAGGTAATTTTTGCAGGGTTGAGAATGGTATGTAAAAAATCTTTAAGTAATTGCATATCTTTTTCAAGAATTGTCTCTTCCTCTTGAGCAATCATGTTCTCTATAACATTGTCCTTGTTACTATTGAAACGATTTTTCTGTTCCATATTGAAGTCTTCCACTTTGGTTCCTTTGTGTTCGCTATAATTATTTTGTTTCTATGTGGGAAAGTAGTTCTTCCGAATGCTCACCAGGATTTTCTTTCATGTCTTAAATCATTTACACAGTTGCTTCTAGCATTGATTGTATTTGATCAATATCAATCATGTCTGTCTGAAAGACTTTGCTACATTTACTGATAACACCAAGTACATCAAGAAGGAAGCAAGTGGTTGTAATAAAAACAAAACATTTTATTTTTTAAATCATACCCCTTGCTTTTGCTGTCCCATCTTTGTTGCTAGACGCTGCTTCATGCTCCAGAGACAATATTAACGGTGTCCATGCATAATAAATGGGTTCTACAGCTTTATGTGTTGACAGCCACCATACCTGTGTAGGCTTCTTGAAGTGTTTTACCTTTTGATTCATCAGGTTCTTCAATTGAGTTCAATTGGTCTTCATATTGATCCATTTCCCTGAGGTGATAGCTAACTTCTTCAGTCTTTCTTCTTAAAATTTCCATGGCCCGTTCATCCTCTCACTGCACGGTTACCTTTATGGGCATTTCCAAGCCGCCTTGAAGCAGTGAAGTTTGTATTGCAGCAAATTCACATGAAATGAAGTTAGGTGCACATTGTTTTCAAAAATTTTGCGTTAATTTGATGTAAATTTAACTTTTGGAAAATTCACATTAATTTTGTGTAATGTAAATTTTCTTTGCATTGCCAATGTGCATCGTTAATTTCCTATAATAAGTTAATGTGAATAAATTTGAATAGAATCAAAAAGGTGCCTGATGCCATATTAAATAAAAAATCCAGTTTTCAAATTGGCTGAATTTTTGAGTCCGCCAGTCCAACATGGCAGACTAAAGCAGGGCACTGTGCACATAGGCACTTGCCTGAGGTGAGCAAAGCCATCTGTCTGCAGTCTATAAAACTCTGTGATTACAAGAATGAATTCTGTCATTTCTTATGTGACTCTTTTGTATCAAATACACATGCTGTTCTTCTCTAGCGCTACAGGAAGAGCGAATGGTTCATTTGACTGACTTAAGGGGGCCAATTTACTAACAATATTTCTTCTGTCTACTTTGCGGTCATTGATTTTATCTTCCTTATTATGACCTCTGCTATACAGTTACTGCAATATAATCTAATACGTTTGCAGATGTTTATGCATATATATTGTTCTTTCAACATATGTTGCCTTGCAATGATTTCTTAGGTGAAGCTTTTAAGCATTTTTGTGTTAAGCATTTTAGTTAAGTGTCTAGTTTATAAAGATTGGCCAGTAATAGTATAAAGTCATTAAGCCATTTATTGCAATTAATGAATTAAATAATGTATGTGATGTAGCATAATGATATAATAAAATATTCATGTGACACACTACATACTAGCTGAAAACAGATGAGTGTATGTGCACAAAAAAATGATGCATTTTTTAACACATACACCATGCTAAATGTCAGTCTTAATGGGTAGTCTCATGAGCTGCACATGTACGGGAAATTGCTCTCAAAATCGCCTGTTCTGCTCTTGTTTGAATTTTTATTACTGAAAAATGTGTTGGTAGGCAACACACTACTTTTACGTATTGCACACGGCTAAAATTGACTCTGCATGCACAAGATCTTGTTGAGTTCTGCCATACTCTGCAGACTAGTTTGGGGGCTCAGTAAAACAGGAGAATAACAGTTGTTTGCTAACCAAATGAACAACTGAATTTAATTTCCCGAGTCTTTATGAATTCTTGTTCTGGCTACAGCAGGTTTGGTACAAACACTGTTAAAAATCTCAGTCAGAAGACCCCCTGGCCTTCCCAAAATCATGGGGGGAACACTTCGAAAGCCTTGTTGTCTGACCTTTGGATTTTTGAAAGGTTTTGATAAAGGTCGTAAATCTTTGTTATGAAATCCTGAGATTTCTCAAGAGTGTTGCCTCTTTGGCTCAGTATGCTGATATTAATTTTAATGTCAGATTCTTAGCCTTGATTTCTTGTCTGATCCTGGGAAAGAATTTGTTTTTTCCATAATTTGCCTAAATCATAGTAGAGTGCAATGCTGAAACAAACATGCGACCAGAGTCAATTTCATGTTGCCATCATTATGCCAGTTACACTGATCATTTTAATTCAATTGTCATGGGTCCTTTATCAGTATACATCGTAAGGTGATATTCATCTTAGTGTATCAAGGCCAGAACAAACTCTTTGATCTTTTGGTAACAGCTATGTGGTGGAGAAAAACACCTACTGTATGTTACATATGTTGTTCAGAAGTTTTGAAGATGTGATTGTGGATGAAAGAGATTCACTTTGGTCCTGTTTTGTTACAACTGCAAAATGGTATCTTCCTAAAACTAAGAATCTCTGTATTTCTCTAAATTGGATTTTTCCTTTTACATCCTCAGATTGAACAGTATGTGAGTTCTTCAATTTGCTTCTATCCATGCTTGTGTAACTGAAGGTAGAACCATTTACAACTGCTCTCTGGTATGTTTCCACTTGATCCCCTGGCCAACAATGGCCAATCCTCTATTAAAAAGAAGCCTGTTATTGCCAACAGCTCTTGCTTAATTCACGTTTCCTTTTTTGAAACACCAAGGACAAATGCTAAGGAGCCACCATCATAAGGCATGGGTCTACAAGCAGGAAGCAAACAATATGCTTAAACTATTATAGTTACATTCATGTACATGTATATCACATGATATACCAACAGCAACAACTGAATTGCAGCATTTTTCCTTTAGGCATTCTGTTTGTCCAATCCTTATTTTCTCAAGACAATTCCCACAATCAGTGTTCAATGTAGCCTGCATTGTTGCATCACTGATGTGGAATATTCTATTCTGATGCAAAATGAAATTATTGTGGAGTCATACTGACGCAAAAAAAGTTACCTCATATATAATTACTTCCAAAGCAGCAGGCAAAAGAAAAGTAAATTAAAACCTGAAAAGCGTGAAGATAGGCTGGATAAGGATGGTGAAGCTGGAGAAGTCAGTTCGATGATGTCAAGTGTTCAAAGTTTCAATATCATGGTGTGACCCAGACAATTTTTGAAGTGACCCAGTTTAAAATGCCTTGTGGGACATATGACCCACCTCAACTTATATTTCTAGATTGAACACTGCACAATAAGAGCACTTCTTTGGTGGAGGTTCCCTGAAAAGATCAGCAAAATACTTTTGAGCAAGTAAGTGGAACTGACAAATTTGTGACCATTGGGTAACAGGGCTTTGACTAAATCAACCAAAACTTATCCAGGGAGCTGATGTGGTAAGCTAAAAAGCGTCACCATAATGATTGCTCCAAGCCTTGAAACACTTGACTTGTGGAAAAGCAGGACATTGTCATCACTGACCTCTTGAGAATTTGCTTGAACATCCTAGATAACAGCGCTTGTTCCATCTTCATGTTTGCTGTCAAACTCACCATTTGTGCACAAGTGGGTTCTTTCAGTCTCAGTTTCTGCTGTGTTGTCACTTGCAGCTGAATTACTCTCTGTATCAACTGTGAATGAAAAAAACTCATCCTCTCCTGGGTTAGATGAATCTTCATTAGTGTTATTGTGATTCAATGTTTCAACGATGTGGTCACTAATCGTAAGGGGAAGTTGGAAATTGAAGGGAAAGAATGATCACTTCCAAAATCATTCAGATAAACTGCATGGCCTGATGAATTGCTGGAGTAAGAAACAGTGCCTTTGAAATTGAGTAGTGTTGCCTTTGAGACATATTGTTACATAACCAACTTCTGTAAAGCCATACAGCAACACGCGACCAATCGGTTCCCACTTGTATTTCTGGTGGTTGTGTCATGGCACCTTTTCAACATCACCAAGTTTCAGTGATGCAAAAACCTTCTGCCAGAAAGTTGCTAGGACATCTCTTTGTAAACCAGGGGACCAGGGCTAATTCCTTGTTCTAAACGGCCTTTACGATCAATTACTCTCACATTTAGTTTTCCTTTTGTCATCTCAGGCAAAGAGAATAACTGTATAGCATCTTTCAGTCTCGGGCTGTGGACCTGTACATACAGTCTTAACATCAGAACCTGTAAAACAGAACTTAAAAAAGTGTCATAGTAACAGCCATACCGTCACAACTCTGCTAACAGGGCTAAGATAGATTACAATAGCAGTCAGGTGGATGAGTAACAATGTGATAAAAAAATGGAGAGAATCAAAGTAAAACAGGAAGCTCCCAGGGTTTTTTTGATTATGGACGGGATGCTAGCTTCCCTATTTGTTTTTCAACCATCTTCTCTATTGTCGTTTCTTCTCTTTTGTTCATTTTTTCTCTTGCAGTTTTCCCAAAGGAGTATTTTTGGTAACTGCTTGTCATCCTCGCTCCATGAAGATACTTTCCCTCTAAAGACAGTTTGTTGTCACAAAGTGTTCTCATGATTTTGTGAATTTCACAGCACACAGGTGCATTGATGGCTGCATTACGGTGTTGACATTCATGCGCTTACCTTCTGCATTTTCTCTTACACTCTCAACTTCTCTGTCAATTCCCTCTGAAATAAAAAGGGGGGAAATTTTGTCCTTATATTATAGTTCACTGTTGTGTTAGAGAAAATTCACATAAACAGTCTATCTTGTTTTCTGTGGGATTACCACATCAACAGTCCGATTGTTATGTGACATTCATATCAACCTACAGAGGTTTGCATATCTTGATTCTGATTCAACAACGGTATCCGGGAGCCTAAGGGTGAATTAAATAAGTTCAAATTTTTAAAATCCCGAGATTTTGTTTCTCCGCTCCTACAGAAAGTACTTCATGACCTACATAATGGTACTCAGACAGGAATGTACATTGACTAGAAACTATGATGATGATAGGCGAGAATTGCAGGATTATGCAGTGGGCAACATTATTGGGTGCAATTTCAACAACATTTTTAGATAATAATAATAATAATAATAATAATAGTCTTTAATAATTCATAAGATAAAACTACATCTTATGTTACAAAACTTCCAATTTTTAACTGAGTTACATTGTAATAATTACAGAGCTAAATAAATTAATTATTATTTTTTTAAGAACTTTTTAAAGAAGTAGAAATTTAGGAATACAAGATTTTATTCTTTTTTAACTTGTTTCTTTTTTAATATCAGAGACGGATGATTGTCTTTTGTAATGACTTAATTTAAAACTCTGGACCGCCTGCAAGAGTTATTGATCACATCTGTGACCTTTCATGCGAAAACGTGCTATAACGACTTTCCGTTCAACGGGTGAAACGAACGGCCATCGAACGGGTTACAAACGGGTCACCAAGCCGTTTTAAACGGGTTTCAATGAGTGTTCGAACGGGTGATTAAGTATTCCGAACGGGTAGCTTAGCTGTTCGAACGGCTCGGGGAAAATTGCGAACGGGTTGCCTAACCGTTCGAACGGGTCGTAGAACATTCCGAACGGGTAACCAAACCGTTCGAAGGGCTCATAAAAAATTCCGAACGGGTAACCAAACCGTTCGAACGGCTCATAAAAAAATTCCGAACGGATATCTAAACCGTTCGAACGGCTCAGAAAAGAATTTCGAACGGGCGATCTAAACGTTCGAACGGTTCATGAAATCTTCGAACGAGCAGTCACGAACGGCTTACAAACTTGATGATTGTAATTTGTTTTGTTTATTTCGAATGGTGCTGTGCCGCTACACATCTCATTAATTTCGAAGGGATGGCTTTCAATCGTTGAAACTGCTCCTGTTTATTTCACCACTGAAAGCCAAAGAAAGTAAACTTGAAACGCAGAGAACATTCGTAACTGAGTTTGCTGAAGCGGAACTCGAAAGAAAATCAACGGCGAATGCAAACTTGCAAAGTATTTGCGGTGATGTTTTTCCTAGCTTTCTTACAAAACAAATACCCAACTTTTTGTTCCCGATACATTTTGAAATTGTATGCTATGCTGACCTTTACTTTTGACTACGACTCAAACGCATTCCCGTCAGTTCATTTCGGTTGCGTGTCACTACACCGATCTCGATAAATTTGCATACAAGTTACACAACAGTGACAGGTAACACAACACCAGCCAATCGCATAAATCACTTTGACAGTCGGACGCAAATTCAGGGCGTCAAAACAACATGGTTATTATCTCAGTGCATGCTTTCATTCAGTGGATTCTCTTCGAAATAAGAGGAATACACCAGGCAGACTCATGAGATTTCAGAAAATCATTTATGTGCTTATCACAACCATAGTTATACCGGTAATGTTTATAAAGCGCATTGTAACACAGGGTAGAATTTAAGAAGTTCGCTTCTATTCTTTGTTTGCAACCACGTGACCAAAAATTACTACGTCATCTGCCGGCGCCATGTTGGGGGATAACCAGACCATCAAGATGGCTGCCATGCAGAGTGAGCCGGACGAAAACGTGCAGTTTTCGGATTATTTTGCGGGTCTAGATGGCCCATCGAAATTAAGATATAGGGAAAAAGTTAGTATATGTGGGTTCGACCCTTATTCGTTAAAGAAAAGTGATTACAGTGAAAATGTGGAGCTTCTACCGAGTGTGCAGTATCCGGATATCGTGAATTATTTAGTCTTGCAAACCTCGTGGGCGACAAAAAGCCAAATGAAGGCCTACAAGTCGATGGATGCATATAATTTTTTCGCCTCTGGCTGGGTGAACACCCTCTACATGCGATGTGTTGGTACAGATAAAGTTGTTGTGTTTGCGAGGGTGAGTCAAGATGAGCTTATTTCTTTGTTCCCTGTTTTAACATTTTCACTGCATGTTATTCCTAGCTTTGTCAGTGACAGATTTTCGTTTATGTGTACAACTACTTTCAGGTGATACAAATAAAATGTTGAGTTCAGCTAATTTGAAGGCTGTGATATGTTTTTCTCTGAGATGAAGAATTTATTTGGATAAATATTGTAAAATATCTGCAGTGGTTTTCAGTTCATCCTTGTGTTAAATTTTGTTTTCCTCTTTCTGGGTAATAGTAATGTGTGATAATAAGCTTAGAACCAAAGATAAGATTGAACCGGGGATGGATTCTTTTGTTTTCAACTTCATTGTTTTGTAAGACATGTACAAATGGCAGGGTTTTCTTAATTTGCATTATTTATGGGATACCTTGAACAGGTAAACCACTCACAGAGAGCAAGGGATACCCCTCTTAAAGTATGGTTTTTGGTCGAAAAAGATGGCACTGTTATAGCAGCCCACTGTGATTGTATGGCAGGATTGTGTGAAGCTTGTTCGCATGTTGGTGCAGTGCTTTTTGCTGTAGAGTCTGGTGTTAGAATTAGAGATTCCACCACTTGCACACAAGAAAAAAGCAAATGGATGCTCCCTAGTCATGTGAGAGAAATCCCCTACTTACCTGTATGTGATATGGATTTTACATCCGCAAAGAAGAAGTATGATTTGATGGTGGAAAATGAAGTTACCCCTAGTGGGACTAGGTCGGACCCTGGGATCAAAACTACTGGGATACCCGCACCAACTGCTGATGAGCAGAAATTTTTTTTTGAAAGCATATCTAAGACTCAAGTGAAACCTGCAGTACTGTCCCTTGTACCACCATTTAATGAGCAGTTTGCATGTAAAGAAATTGACAATCTGCCAAAGTCTCTTCCTGATAGGTTGTATAGAGAAGAATGTGTTGTGCTGGAATATGAGGAGTTACTGCAATGCTGTAAGCCAGTAGTTCTTGAGGTTACACCAGGGGAATGTCGAGCAATAGAGGCTTCAACTAGGAAGCAGTCACAAAGTCAAGTTTGGTACCAGCAAAGGGCAGGTCGTGTAACCGCTTCCAAACTTAAATCTGTTTGCAGCACAAATCCAGCAAAACCTGCAAAGAGTCTGGTTAAGTCAATATGTTACCCTGAAGCCCATAAGTTTTCAACTGCAGCCACAAGGTGGGGATGTAGAAATGACGGTAGGGCACGTGAAGCTTACCAGAAATCAATAGGTCAGTTCCATGAGTCTTTAACAATTTCAGACAGTTGTCTAAATGTTGATCCAAGGTGGCCATACTTGGGAGCTTCCCCTGATGGGTTTGTAAATTGCAAATGCTGTGGGCAGGGTGTATGTGAAATAAAATGTCCATATGCCTATAAGGATGCAGTAATTTCTGATGCTGCTGGCAAGAAAAACTTTTGTTTAAAAAAAGATGAACTTGGTAACATTTACCTGGACAAATCGCATGCTTATTACTACCAAGTTCAAGCACAGATATTTATCTGTGGCATCGAATATTGCGACTTTGTAGTGTGGACAATGCAAGATCTTTTTGTGCAGCGAATTCTTCCTGATCGAGAGCTTTGGGCCAATTCACTACGCGCTGCCACCGAATTTTTTAACAAATGCCTTTTGCCTGAAATGGTGGGTAAGTGTTACACTCGTCCAGGTTGTCAAGTTCAAACCCACATTGACTCACCATCATCAACATGTGATGAAGACGATGTGGAAGGGCCTTGGTGCTACTGTCAGCGACATGTGGAAGGAAGCACATTAATCGGGTGTGACAATGATACATGCCAGATAAAATGGTACCACATGTCGTGTTTGGGGATGAAAGAACTGCCTGAAGGAGACTGGTTCTGTCCAACTTGCCATAAGCTAACATAAACAGACTACAATCCTGATCAAAACGTTTAGGACACTTTGTGTTTCAGGTGAGGAAAATGTGCTTCAAGGTTTCCCCCCTCCTCCCCTGAACAGTGCTGGGTGTTACAAGTCAAACCCCTTTTCACATATCTTGCAAACGTTAAGGACCTCAACTTTGTTCGGGGGCGGGGGGGGGGGATTCTTGTTAAGGCCGTGTTTATGAGTGTCTTTTGCAGGATGGCTGCACATTCCATACAAAAACATGTGAACAAGGGGAGGTGTCCCAAAACCATTTGACTGGGATTGTAGCATTATTTAAACATGATGTTCATTTATTTGTAACAAGTGAAGGTGCTCCATCCATTGACATAATTATAAGACACTGGTTAGCCCACCTTAAATTTTTTGAGAAGTGTTTTATTTGTTACGTGATCTGTATGTATTATGTTAACTCCTGGCTTTTCAGAGGTGCTCCTTAAAGCTGTTTTTTTCAAATTCAGTACTCAATAACAAATCAGAATTACAACTGAATAGAAAATTGCTGGTAAGCATCCCCCTAACTGCACCATTTTGATTATGGGAGAGTTGAAAAATTATTAACCCTTTAAGGCTCAAGAATGATCAACTTCAGTTTTCCTCAAACAATATTGAGACATAATCAGAGAAAAGGTTTTGAGAATTAATTTAATGTTCACCTAAGGAAAATGCTTTGATCCTTTAACAAATTATTTCAACTAATTCATTAAGGAAATGTTTGGAGATCACTCTGAAGAATTTCTGTGGTGATATTGAGGCTTAAAGGGTTAAAATTTGTACAGACAGTAACTGATACATTCATCTCAATCAAATGGTACTATTGAATCTGACAAATTAGTCAGTGAACAACAAACCCTAGCAATCTTGTCAATGGGTGCAAGAGAATCGCCTGCCTTTACTTTCAGCAACTCTGTAGGCAGTATGCTCTGCAACATTGGGTACTTTCTTCTAACTAGTCCGATAACTCGTTCAACATGAATTCTGACATTAGCTATTTTTCTTGTTTCTTCCACCTCTTGTGCAGATAATTGTTTTTTACCTTTAGTGAATGCTGGGATATACAGCTTTGCCTGGTAGAATCCAACACTGTCTGCAATGTCAAAGCCTCTATCAGCTAAAACAATGTCCCCTGGTAGCAGCTTTCTTAGTATACCACTGTTTTCAGTAACATGTTTATCACTTACCTTTCCTCCCCATGCCTTAGATATAAAGGATATGACTCCTTGAGGGGTTATTCCAATTAAAAATTTCACAGTATTGTGATGCTTGTAGTTTGACCAAGTCATTGCTCTAGCTATTAAGCTTGACGGCCTTTCAATAAATATTTCGAAGCAATCAATTATCACAGCCACTTTATCACCAAAGTTACGCTTAAAGGCTAATGGCGTTGTTTTTCTTAGTTCTTCTCTTGCTGGCCACATAATGAGGAATTGCAAGCGTGTACTCATAGCATCAATCCACTTGTCAAATACTCTACTTACAGTTGAAACAGAGATGCCAAATCGAAATGCTAAGTCTTGAAAGGGAGAGTTTAGTTTAAGCTTCATTAAAGTAATTAAAAATTCTTGAAACTGCGAGAGGACATTGGTAGATGTATGCTTGACATGTGGGGCAACTAAATTAAAGACATGAGTTAGTAAAACAAAATTTGGAATACCAGTATAAAACTTAGTTTTCTCATCATTTTCAGAAAATGCCTGTCGAGATATCTCTATATTCAATAGTTGTTTCTTTAACTCGTTAAGTTCTGTTGTAGAGTTTCGAATAAAACATGCTTCCCTTTCCATATCCTCCACTGTAAGGCTTGTCTGACACTGTGCATCTGATGTAGTAACATTTGACTGACAGCCTTTGTCATTGTCTGTGTCAGGAAATGGATCTGTGTACTTGTAAACATAGTTTATG